>JAMKCH010036442.1:0-61485 GCA_023653785.1 Ophioderma brevispina | reverse complement strand
ACAAAAGCGCGCTAATGCTTAATATAAAAACTTGGTTGGGTCATGTATAGCTTTATACCAAGACAGAAAGGTCTAACAGATTCGCCCTGGGCCAAAAATCTCAAATACATTTCATTCTATATAATTTCATAGACACGTAGTACAATTTGTTTTGCAATAGATCAAGGTCCATATTAGCGAAAATCAGGGTTAGTAGACATCGTCTTATGCTGTTGACAGTGGGAAAGCACAAGGTAAAATTTACACGTCACAAAATATTTCCATCACTTGACTTGTTCCAGTATACAGGTTGCTAGTTCCGATATTCGTGTTGTTCATCCACTTCACATGGAGTTCTGAAACCTCGGCCACAGCGCATTGCGATTTCCGGTTTCCACTGAAGTAAATGCAGACCCCGAGTCCGTAATTGGTTGGAATAGATCACACCACATGTATTATGCATGGTGTTGTGACGTCTTAATAACAGTCGTGCTCGATTGGTTGGTGGTTTCAGAATTCCTTGACGTGTGTATCGCAATGAGTAAGCGGTCCCGCGGCAAAACCTAGGAATCCTTTAAATATTGTTGAGTGTCCGGTAAAAGTTCTTCGTGCAGGAGGATAATAGGAAAATCAAATGAAGAAATGTTATCAGCATTAGGACACACCTGTGAAAATCCCTATTTTATACGGATTCCAAAGATGGTAATAGCATTAGGTTACTAGTATAAGAAGTTGGAAATTTAGGCGAAAAGGTGCTAGCATGTGTTGGGATATCAGCATTACTTTGAAGTTTTAGAGATATTGAAGAGCTAATTTTCCCATCTTAGATGTAATGGAGGGTTCATTAGCTCGACAATCAAGTTTGCATAGGAGAGGTACGAAAAGCACCAAAGCATAATCGAAGACCTTGATTCTGAATGGGTTCAAGCTTTTTCAAATAGACTTACGAGCAGAACTATAAACAATGTAACCATAATCCAATTTTGATATCACAATTGCCTATAAAGGCGAAGGCCAAATTGAGCGGTCTGCACCCCAGTCCATCTTAGAAACTACTTTTAAAAGATTCAGACCTTTTGACATCTCTCTTCCGAAAATAGTCAATATGAGCTGTGAAGTTCAATTTTACTGTCAAATATTTAAGCCAAGAAGTATCTGTGAAACGGGACAGGGAATAGGGAGAAACCATTAAATTTTAGTTCTGGGTCAAGGTGAAGACGTCCTTTGTTGCAAAAATGCATACAAAACAGTTTAGTTTTAGAGAAACAGAAACCATTTTCATCTGCCACTGTTGAATTCTTATTCAGGCAATTTTGCATTTGTCTTTCTTAGAAGCCATATTTGATGAAGAATAGGAATAGAGAAATTCATTACAAACAATGAACCTCCATTCCTGCATGACCACTTTGGCAATACTATTAATTTTCAAAAGAACTAGAGTAACAGAGAGAATACTCCCTGTGGAACACCCATCTCTTGATTATGAATATTGCTGATAAGACTGTTCCCAAACAAATGACCCTAAAAACACATCTGTCAAAACATTCTTAATAAAAAAGGCATTTACCTCTTAGTCCCAAATTATTCAAATCCTTCAAAATACCATCTTTCCATTAGTATTTTCATAGGCCTTCTCTAGATCAAAGAATACCGACACAACATGATGTACTCTAAACAAAAACCATCAGAAATAAAGATTTCAAGACGCACAAGTTGGTCAATAGTATTACGGCCCTGCCGAAACCACTTTGACATTTGATATCAGTCCATAACTTTCCAAGAACCAAACAGGACGAGCATTAATATCCTTCCATGGGTCTACAACACAGCTGGTAAGGGATTGCGACGATAATTGTTGACGTGGTCGCATCTTTCCCACTGGCTTCGGAACAGGAATAACGTAGCTTCACGCCAGACATTTGGGAACTCCCAGACTCCCTAGAGTATTGAAAATATCAAGCAATACAAGAAGGGATTCTTGTGGGAGAGCTGAGAAAATGATAAGGGATTTCATCCTGACCAGTAGCAGTATCATGACATTTACTAAGAGCGTCATTAAGCTCTAACTGCTAAATGGACTATTATTTACTTCTCTGCATTATTGGATGAAACATCTAATTCTGTTTTAAATCTTTGAAAGGTCTGAGTATAATGAGTGTTGAATTTGAATTGTGTTTCAAATTCATCCTGCCAAGAAATTTGCAATATCCTGGCTTCTGTACAGTTACTACATCAGATTATCAGAGAAACAGTGGTATTATCAGACGTTTCACTAATTTTCATAACCATATCCCAAGCTTTTTTAAAAGGAGTTCTAGAATTTAACTTGGATACATATTGCTCCAAGACTCCAGTTTACTTTTTTAAATAATGCGTACGACGCCTTAGCACGGGCTCTGATATTTTTTAAGTTGGTCTTGTGGTCGATTTTTAAAAACATGTAAAGCGTGATGTTTCTTTCAGGATCCCTAGAACGACGACGAGATCTAACAAGGCAAAGTCCTCTTAGTTGTAATTCTTTCACTTTGTCTTTTACCTACAATTTCTAAATCTGTTGAGGATGGGCAAAATCCTTAGGCCAAACAAGAATGTTTGAGGAAAATGATGTCTTAGAAGTAATTGATTTTTGCCCACTTTCACAACATCAGCATAATCTTTGATCCCGGGACCTTAGAACGAAGAGTATCTCTGCGCCTTTTTAAAGTCATGTACCTGTCACTTTGATTTTTGGATTTCGTTTTCTTCTACCCATTAGGGACAGGATCTAGTATTTGCCGAGTGATTACCCCTGCAATTCACACATTTAGCAGGTTCTTACAATTTGGGTCATTTTGGCCCTCTTTGCCACACTTTTCACAACCTTCTGACCTTCTACAATAAGTCTTAAGTGGCTAAAACGTTGACATTTAAAACCTCTTGTAGGGCTAGGGATGTAATCCTCTACCTGCACCTGAAGGTAACCCACTTTTTCTGACTTGGTAAAGATAAGCGGCATTAAAGGTAAGTATAAACGTACCCGTACTGATTTTTTTACCGTCTCTTGTAATCTAATTCTATGATATGGTACATTTTTGAGATGCCAACCCCCTCAAAATTTCATCATAGACCAATTCTTAATATCATTGGTCATTAAAATACACCCTTCTTATAATTAAGAGTTTTCTATGAGAGTAACTCTAACTGACTTGGGCAAGCATTGTAGTCATTTTGAGATATCCGACTGAAAACTTCCGGTCCGACCTCCACCAAATATCCCCAGGCCTGAGTTTTTTAATATTTCTCACATTACCAGCAATGCCTTCAATACCCGTGCTTACAGCAAAAGGGGAAAGATTTTTGATAGGGTTGTTATCAGCAGTGCCTTCAATCACTAAAAAGTGAGGCCAATAATCAACTACAGGATCCGGATCACAATCGCTTTTACGTTTAACAGGATTTTTTGTCAAGGTTTGTTGTTGAGAATTCATATGAAAAGTATTGAGATTCATCTCCAGAGCTCCCCACCCACCACGGAGCCCAACCAGGGGACCACAATACCTTAAGTGGCAAATCATCACTTACTTATGCCAAGGATACCCAGGAGATATACTCAAGGAAACAAAAATGAAAAAAAGCGTCCCCTCATTGACCTGTTAAGCAGCCGGCTGCTAAAGGCCCAGGAAGCAATTACATAACAAGGGTACATACGTACTCACCCAATATGTCTCCAATAACAATCATCAGCAATGATCTTAGAGGCAAGAACGCCACCAGCCGGTTGGTTTGAATCCAGGACTAAACAAACCTCTTTCTAGATAATTTGAGGCCAAAGCAGTGGTATTGATTCCACTCACCCAGCACCACAGTCTTCACCCAACTGCCATGATCCTCTCCTCCTCCTACAGCGAGTCGCAACTCACGGCAACGAGTTGTCCCCTTTTAGTAGATTATTCCTGCCTTTTTCGACATGCAGGGGAACACGTCAGGCCAATTCTTAACCCCTAACCCCGCAGGATTTAAACATAAATACAAAACACATCCCATACAAAAAATCTCTGTTAGGGGTATCAAGCTTAAAACCTCAATGATTTTAAAACAACAACCATGGTTTTATGTTTAAGCTAACATAAACACAGAAATTAAACTGGTATAGAATGATCATATCTAACAATTAAAAAACAAAACAAAAACAAGACAAAAACATACTATTATATTCATATTCATAAATTAAAAAACAATCTCAGATGAACTAAACAGTTTTCAACGGCAATATACAAAAGTTCAACCATATCATGTTGGAGCTAGTAGTCAGGTTTTATTGGACGAGAGTCCCATTTAGGCGCCTCTTACGACATGCAGGCAACACGGCGGGTCAATTCTTCACCCGAACCCGCAGGGCGCCCCTTAGGTTTAGTTGCCTCTTACGACATGCAGGGGAGCACATCAGGCCAATTCTTAACCCGAAACCCGCAGGGGGGTGGGGCTACCTGGATGGACACACCCCTGTGCCAGTGTGGAACAGCAACCACAGACAATGGAACAATCTCTTGGTCTGCCCGCTGATGGAGCAACACGGCCACAAACAAGGACCTTGTGGAATTCAGTGAAGCAGCCAGACATGTACCCACCTCTGACTGGATCACATTTGAGCACCACAGGGTTGGAACGATAAGAAGAGACCCTCCAGGTGTATCTTATTTGAAAAAGATACAAAATACACAAAAATTTGATTGTGGTATATTGGGGTATATGATAGAGGTAGATAAATCATAACTATACAGATTGCGAGTGTAACTCATCATATACCACACTATACCACAGTAATAAACAAACAACACAAGCTGCACCATAGGCCACATGTACAGGGCTGCCACGAGAAATTACGGGACCAGGGGAACCCTGGGGTTATCGGCTACATGGGCGGGGCGGGGGGGTTCGGATGTACGTGAATGTTACCACACTTTATATGTCAATGATAAAGATCACATACCACAAACTACCACAAAATATGGTAGGTCTGTAACTATCATATACCACATTACCACAATAATTAAATTGTGTGGTATTTTGTGGTTCTAGAGCCTGTGTTGGGGTAGCTCACAAACGAATGGCTCGGCCGGGAATTTCCCCTGACAGTTCTAAGCTTTATTAAAAAACTAATACTGATCTTTTTTTTACTTTACAGCTCATGACCATGCAACATATAAATTATCCCCACGTGTAATTCTGATCGCAAATTTGCCAAATACCAATTAAGAAATAATTGCAATTAATTATTGTTTTGTAGCAAATTCGCCCACCGGCACAGGCCACCCAGAGCAGCGCGCAGCGGTCTCTATTGCAAAGGCTAAGGTACGATTTTCATGCTAAAAAGACATATTTTTGCATTTAAACCAAACGGGCAATTTATTTGGATTTCAAATCTAGGCTTGTCATTTTAAAGGATAACAAAAAATAAAAAAACAATTTTTTTTTGTTTTTCCCAAAAACCAGACTTAATTACCCTTGTTTATTCTTGTCTCTACTTGCAATTAACAATGAATGGAACTGTAGGTTGACTGTGGTTGTTGGATTGATCCATTTAAGTTATGGCGGGTTTGGTTGAGGTCGTTGTTGCTTGACTGTAAACCAATTGGGAGGGAGAGCGGCAAAAGGCGGCTAAACAAATTGCCAGCACGGTGCCGCGTGCATATTACACGCTTGCAGATACAGTTATTTGGATTCTTTAACCCTAACGCGGCCGGGAGGAGGAGGAAACGAAAGGACAACGAAAACGTCGGTACGGTCGGAAAATGCTTTTCGTTGCAATCTGGGCCGTCAACAAATATTTTGTCGCGCAAATGACTCTCATTGCGTTGCATTTGAATTTGGGCCGTCTTACGGAAAATGACGCGATGTTTTCGTTGACACCTGGGGCCGTCTTCCGGACAATGACGCGTGGTTTTTCGTTGCACCTGGGCCGTATTTCCGGAAAGGGAAAATGACGCGATGTTTTTCGTGGCATCTGGCCGTTATTGACGGGGAAATGATGCGATGGTTTTCGCTGCATTTGGGCCGTCTGGCCAGCAGAAGGCGCAATGCTTTCATCAGTACAAATGCCCATAGACAATTTCGATTTCGATGGTGATAGCGCCACCATTTTCGATAAGTCTTGGGTGAATTAGGCATAAACGTATTCATGAGTAAACCGGAGCATGACGTAGCATAATAGCGCCCGACGACTATGATGTAGCGTAATTGCGCCACTCACGACTGGCGAAACTATTTTAAGCTACAAATTATGCAGATCAGTGGCATCCATTATTTATTATTATTTATTTAGTTATTATGTACCTGTGTTTATGCATTTTCCACGCGATGTTTTCGTTGCACCTGGGTCGTCTTTCCGGAAAATGCGCGATGTTTTCGTTGCATCTGGGCGGTCTTTCCGGTAAATGCCGCCATGTGTTTTCGTCATTTGGGCCGTGTCTTCCGGGGAGGAAAATGGAGCGATGGTTTCGTTGCATCTGGGCCGTTATTGACTTTCCGCTACTAATTCCTGTGCGGGAAAAACGGCCGAGATTTGCAATGAAACGCAAAGCGTTGGCTCTCGTTGCATCTGGCGCCGTTAAAAATAAAAATAGATTGCTTTTCCTTGCATTTGGGCCGCGGCCGGCACAAAACGACACGGTCCTGGTGGGTTAATATTGCAAAACTTTTCAAGGGTGTCGCCCGGGATTATAGGCATTTAATTGTTGTATTTTATCGACATGATCAATAGATGGATTTATGTACACTTCTGTAAAAGGGGTATGGTTGTGTTTACTTGGACTTGGTGCGTAATTACATGGATTCGGTACATTTTCAGCACGGAGTATGGGAGCGGAAAAGAAAAGCGGAATTTTCGGGTGCGCGGAAAAAAAAACTTGGGAATTCTGAAAATGTGCACGGAAGGAAAATCGGGTTTTGTTACAGGATTCTCCCGGACCCTACTGATACACTCAGAAGCACAGAGGAAGTGGGTACGTATGCCAAATAAAAAAAGGAAAACACACACACACACCACACACACACAAACACACACACGTTTTCAGTTGTCAAGTATAAATGTGTAAAAAGTGATGATATTAAAGAGGGCTATTGGACATTTCTGGGCAATGTTTTCACTTTTTGGTTATCTTTTATCTACATACATGTATGGCAAATATGTGCAAAGAAGATTCCATTGATAAATCCCTTTAAAATTGTTTAGTTTGTTCTTGCGATAATACGTCCCGAATTATTATCTTTCTTGATAATTTTTTAAAACTTTTTAAAAATCTGAACAATGAATAAGTAGAAGGCATGAAATGAAAGTATGTACATGTATGTGCGACAAGGCGGAAACTAAAATTCAATTTGCGAGGCGAGGCCTTACTATTTCGAAAAGCACTTCAGTAGAACTCTCAGAGTAGAAGAAGTACTTTATTCTGTCAAAAATTATACTTAACCCTAGGCTAAAGATTAGTCGACATGGAATTAGAGTTTAGTCCTTACCTTGCAAGATTTGCTTGACGTAAGAATCCCACTGACCAGCTGCCATGATTAGTGGCTGTAGCTGTTTGTTCCCAAATGACAATCTCACTCAGTCCCGAAAGGCTCTGTACGGAATAAATGCCTGGCAGTCCGAAATAAACACCAACCTGAAGTTTACTTGAATTGTGGGTGGATCTTTCAATGTAGGGTTGTTTCTTCCTTCCACCAGATTTGTGAAAAACGGATGTTGAAATTGAATCCTGGAACAACTGATGAAACTGTAGAAAATATCTCATCATGCACTATATAGAACGTTAAAACACAAAAACAATTATTCAAATGTCGAGATAACGGCAAATACTCACAATTTCATTTATTTTCGGATGATTTTTCCGCATGATTGGTGGGTCATGTTGTACCTAGTCACTTATTTGGTTTCTGACTCAAATGACCTTTGCGGGGTTTTTGGCGAAGTGGCTATTCGTACGTGGCGGGTGCTAATGCTAACAATTGCGTCTATTCGCACCGTGACAAATGGGCTGTCTTACCCATGCGTTTAACCTGAGCTACGTGTCTATTTCTTCCGCCGCGGACAATTTTGATTATCAATATTCTCTCAGCAAAATAGTTTCTGGGCGTCGAAAGATGTTGTAGACAGACACAGTAGGCCTAAAAACTTTCTTAACCTGAGAGGAATATAATTCTAGCTTACTCTATAGCATGAAATACAATGAGAGCACATTGTCCAGTGGATGGGACGGCTGACTCATGATCTGAAGGTTGCGGTTCGAACCCCGGTGCGCCAATGTGTCTCGCCTTTTTAAGAAATGTAAGTAATTTATATAGCGCTTTACACAACGTCTCAAAGCGGTTTACATATTCCGCTGTCACTATGATATATCACATTTTTCACAAATTGGAAATTTTGCAGCAATATAATGGCGCACTGTATATGGTAGAGTCTGGCCCAATCGCTTTGCAAAAGAGATGGGCACTCTGTTCTTGTGTGCACCGACCGTCCCCTTTACCTTTTTTACTGTCGAGCTCTGCCAGGTACTGTCTTTTTCATTGAAAATATGGAAAATGAACAATGCTTGTGATTATATAGAAAATGAAATTTAACATAATTAAGTAAAAAAACTTATTTTCAATCAAATTTTTTTTTTACAAAATTAACAGCAATTAAAAATAGGCCTACATAAAATATCAAGTAAAATAAGTAAGTATAATGATAATTGAAAACACTTTACTAAAAAATATAAGCAATTCAAAAATATATCAAAGTTAATGAACAAAAGAATAATACAAATTCAATAATAAAAAATAAAGTAAATGGAAAAACAGCAATAAAAAACAAAAATCTTAAAATAAAAATGAATAAAAATAAACAAGCAATAAACCATATGAGCTGAAAACAAAAATGAAAATACATTATAGCATAATAAATATAAAATAAACACTTATAAAATGGTGAAAGTAATGAAAATCAACAAAAAGAAATTTTTTTTTGGAGTAAAAGCATCCCAAATTTACAACAACAAACAAAAGAAACACGAGAAAAAATATCCCCCCCCCCCACACCACCACACACACTGCGGAGAAGGTTTTTGAAAATATATATATCATGTATCAGCTGATATAGAGCTATATAGGACCTAACTCTAACTGCGCGGTGACTGGTGTGAACAACGGCAAAATTTCGTTATTATTTATGGCTAGGGGTCGATTGAAGAAAAAAATTCTTATTCGGACCACCACGGTGCGAATTACAAGAAACGTTTTCTTATTCACACCGTTACGGTGCAATTACAAGAAAAGGATTCTTATTCACACCGCTTAGGTGCTGAAAATTACCGGAAAACATTGCTTATTCGCACCAATAAGGTGCGAATAGACTCTTCCGGTTTTGGGTTCGTAGGTAAAGGTCAAAGGTGTAAGGTCCAAAATAAAGAGGAAATAAAATGTGTCTTCTTATGTGTCTTGGCTTTAAAAATGGAAATCATTTTAAATTCAAATATTTGAATATCAGATGCTTCTCAGACTATTTGACTTGGGTGGAGTTCATGTTTTGCCATTGTAGCATCTCTTAATGAGTTTGTTCTCATGTGACTTCTATATGACGTCATTTTGCAAGGGAGCCGCCTATTTTACGAAGGCGTAAAGTCGTGGAACTGCAGTTGCAAACATTGCGAAATTGTTGCAGATTTACTACGTTTATTGTTATATTCTTAGCAACGAAAACAATTTGTTTGCTTTTATAACTTCGGAGAGACATAGGACTAGATAATGACGGCTTCAAGTGCAGGGCGGCGGCGGTGGCAAAGAATTTTAAGGTGTTTTGTTGGGGAAGGTTGGTAGGGAAAACGTCTCTCGTATTGCGATATGTGGAAAACAAATTCAATGAAAAAACATCTCACGACGTTACAGGTGAGCGTCATGATTGTGACTTAAAAGCATTTTTTACTCGGTTCAAATATGACATAATGTTACACTATTGGTATGTACCCATGCTGGCAATTTAAGGAAATTGTTGGCTTTAATCACAAACACTTAATTAAAATTTGACATGTTACTGCAACACTCAATGCCAAGAGTCGTGAGAGTGTCAGTCAAGTCAGTGACACTGACGGTCATGACAGGGCTGTCAACATTATGAGTACATTCATGAACTGTCATTCAGTTTCCTGCATGCAATGACTTGTGCTAGCAGGGTAGCCTGTAGTGACCCTCTGTCTGACATGTCTGACATGTCCTGAGATAGGTCTAATAACAAGAATATAAATTGCTTTAAAATTTTGATTTTGAAAATAATTCGTTAGAAAGAAGCCTAGTTTAGAATTTAATATTAACATAAAATATATCCTTTTTTAAATTTAAATTTCTCTAGCTTCAGCTTTGCTTGAGAAAAATTTTGTCCTGTTCCAGAAAGCAAAAAGAATGTTTTCTTGTGATGACAATAATACATAGTCATATACAGGGGACTGACATGCTAATTTTGCCAAGTTCACACCACCATCACATTAAAATTTACATGGTGAATGATTTTTACCTTTTTGGATTTGGATCTTTAAATGTTACCTGGTTAGGAAGGAAACAGTACCAATATGCAGTGCCTTATAAAAATGCGCGATTTACATGGAAAGATTATTTAACAAGTTTACCTACATGACCTGCTCAGGCTAATTGTTCATAAATTTATACGGTCATTATATCGTTGAAGTGTTTTCACTGAAAGAAACCGTCCGAAGTGCAATGAAACGCAATCAAGTTGCCCCTATTGCATGTAAATGCAAGTCGGACATCAAGACTATTTACCTACCTTACCACCCCCATGCCTTCCTATTGCACTTAGGCTGCTTTTCCCTCATCGGAACACCCATTGCTATTGATTGTATGTTGGCCGCTTCCCCGAGAAAATCGCAAAAACCAATTGCTTGCTATTGCGGCAATTTGAGATGTCCACTCACAATAACACTAGTTCCGGTTGCCATTTTGTAATCCCATGTGCACCACCTTCCACCCAAAGTCCTGCAGGTTTTCCTCTTGATATGGACTGTACGTTGGACCTTCTGAATTTTAGCAGCTGTGTCAAGGTCAAATTTTTGCACATCCCAGACCCGTAGACCGACTTCGGTCATGTGCTTTCAATTGACTTTGGGCCCGTCTTTCCCGCGAAGACGGTTAAAACAATTGGCGGTCATTGCCCCTTGTGACGTCCTCCCTGCAGGAGACCTTTGCTGCCCATTGCATGTGAGACTAAAAAGCTTTCCGCCATTTTTCCGCTGCGTGGAAAACGGCTCACTGCATGTAGGCACTGATGCAGGTAATTGCAACCTGGACATCAGGAGTAGTCCTGATGATAATGACGAGATAGACTTAACTTTTGTTTAGGCTGATGTTATCATAGACTATAGTCATGACGAGTTGTTTGAGTTAAAAGTGCTCATTTAAGCCAGAACACAATCAGTTATGCTCTAACTTGCAGCTGCAAAGTGGCTTAATATATTCATTATTTGACAATAATGTTATATTCAGGGCTCGATTAGAGGGGTTTGACATGCACAAATGCATCTAAATTTGGCTCGGTGCAGGCAGAATTTTCACTGATGCATGTAAAATTTGTATTTTTCAGCCCATTTGAATTTTTTCAAAAATCGGGTTGTGCATGTCAATTTTTTTTCTAAATCGACCCATGGTTATACTTGTAGGAATTGTTGAGAGAGTCTCTGCATCATGTGATAAGGCCAAGGGAATTGTTTTAGTTTCCTGTGGGAGGCGCAACTCAGATTTGCGCTGTTGCAAATATTCATATTTTGTGACAAAAAGATGTTTTTCTTAAAAACTTGATAATAAAAACAAATTTCAGTTGAAGCAAAATATTAAAGCATCCTCTGTTCACTTTTAAGTAGTTTCCTTGGGAAGGGGTCACAGTATACCATAAATAATGAATTTTCTCCAGATTGTGTCCCACTTGTCCTAATACTCGGTGCATGCACTGTGAAAAACTGATTTCTAAAAATTTGAATAATTAAACGTGCAAATACCTGCTGTATTTAATTAAGAACTTGTAAACTTTGTTTGATGTATAATCTAAGGGTAGTAGTGTATTTAACATGCCTTTAGATGTAATAATGAAAGGACAGTAAAATGAATCATGAAAATAATGAATAATGAAATCGGACCTCGTCGCCTTTCAAAAATCTCCAACAGGAAACTAAGAATCAACTTCCATTGGCCTAACCATTTTTCCAGATTTAAAATTCACATTATGAAATTTTCAGGTGAAACTTACCCTTGTTGTGTCTAAATTGCGCTGCCAAATGTGGCAGCCTGTGAGGCTGTGTACATGTTGACATGAACTTTTTTGGGAACAAATTGTAGCATCGGTTACAAATTGGTAAGACAATTATTCTACAGACTCTAGAAATGCTATGTATGTCAAAAGAAAATTATTTTTTCTTTTTATTTAGGAAATATACATCTCAAACCTTAAATGGCATTGGAACTCCACAGAACAGTTGTAACTTATGGCACCAAAGATTATGTCCAAATTTTAAAAGATGATGCCATAAGTTACAATTATTGGAACTACGTCAGGAGACACTTATACCTTGCCTCCTATTGCACCCCGTGACGTGTTAGGGTTGAAATGAGGAAGTTCCCCCGTGAAGTGAAGACCCACTGCTACATGTATAACACCTTTGTGCGGCCAATTGACAGAGTATGCCGTGTGTATGGTTCTCTATCTATGGCTTGAACTCGTAACGTTACGGAAAGCGGGTAGTTGTTTCTGTAAGGAGAACTTGCATCAAGGATAAACTTACACAAATACGTTATGAAAACCCACACAATTATTGAACACTATGAAGTGGTTTCATGGGAAAATCGAAATATGCTTACCATAATACGAATCAAAAAATTTGTCTGACCAGCGCTTTGAACATTCGCGGCCTGTGTATATGGGATACGTATTTGTTTATGCGATCCGGACGGCCACAGTAGCATCATAAAAACCCCTTTTTTCCCACATGATGGCTTTAATATGTGGATTCTATGGCATGTATGCGCAAACGTTGCCGGTCGGATCGTTAACACGTTATACCACACTAGCGCGATTTTTAATAGCAATGGTTCAGACTAGTGGTTTTATTCATGTTAGAGGTTAATATAATTCTGATTTTCTATGAAACCACACGATATGTGGGCAATAATATTTATAGGTATATTGTTAATATTATCCGTTGTACGGGTTCTCCTTAAGGACTTTTTCCAAGAGTGATTTCCACTCTGGGATCAAATTCCAAGAAGGACATCCAATTCCAAGACTGAAAACACTACACTAAAAGATTTTGTGCATTTGCATTACAAGTGTGTGTGGGTGCGAGCAGAGATGTGTTGTTGTATAGTGTGGGATGGGTGTGTGTATGTGTGTGTGTGTTTGTATACTGTGGTGATGGGTGTGTATGTTGAGGGTGTATGTTGTGGATGTGTGGAGGGGTCTGGTGATGTCCAAGAGGACAGAGGAAAAATTACATCCAAAGATTGTTTGCGTCTTGCATTGTGTGGTTGGGTGGGCGCATGCATGTATGTTTGTATGTAGTTTCGGTTTGGTACCGCAACCCTATTTGTATCCCCAAGGTCTACAACATGGGTTGCGGGCAATATGGGATCCCGGCGAAAAAAACTTATGTACTTCCAGAAGAGGCATTATGCATGCAGACGTTGGGTCACACATATGCCCAATTGAGCAATATCATAGGGATTATCTGTTAACTAAGGCAATTTGGGGTCTTTACTATCAAGAGATACTCAAGTTTTGAAGGAAAGAAAAAAAATGGCCAATTGTCGTTCGGCTGGCATATCAAGAGATTCTATCGAAGCAGCAGCCATGTGTTTAAATCTCTCGAGGGTATCTGTAAACAGACGCTCCATTGGCCACTGAACCTGTGATAGACATCAGGTCATATGGCGCGTATCGGCTGTGACAGGACGCCGATCCCCGTATGCAATTTTCACGTTCGTTTCAAATGCTCTGATTTGGGCTTAGGTGATTGCTAATATTGCAGACTACAAGCAGGGACAAGCATGATACGGTCACCAAGCAACTAAAAACTGGTTTTTGCTAAGGCAATGACATCACAGGTTTAGCAGGATCTAGCTCAGAAGTGTAAATCAATCTGTACACGAGATGCAGTGACTTTAGCAGTAAAAGATGCAGGGTTCGGAAACTCCGAAGAAACATATTCTTCAGGAAGAATGGAAGAAAACTGGAAAAAAAGGGGTTCTCCCAGTTTCTTCCGGAAGAAACTGGAAGAAATTGGAAGAACTGGAGGAAATAAAGAAAATGTTGGTTATGGAAAAAACCAAACTAAATTACACCATATATCCATCTGCTTTGCACTTTCAATCATCAAGGCTACTGTAGTTTTAGTTACTTTACAGACAATCTTTTTTTTTCAGAAATTAATTACAAGTGAGAGAATGTTGGTATATACTTGCAAGTATAGTATAGTGTTTACAATTTGTTTGTCTTCCAATCAAATTATGCAGATATGATTTAACCCATTTTCATGTGCACAGTTAGACTATCATAGTTGTAATTGTAAATGCAAACAATGACAAAAAAGCTTTTAAAAATCTGTATGGCCAATTTGGTTAATTTTAAACAAATCATACAAGTAAAATTTTTCAAAAATTATATTCTTTTAATACTAACTTGTATTGATAGTGGGGAGAACCTGGGAGACAACTTTTAGATAACACAAAGATAACTTTTGTTTAAAAAAAAATAGAAGATGTTCAAGTCTGTACAAGGAGTCGCTATTGGCATTGCTGAGTGTGTTGTGAATGTAAAGGTCTAATCGTTTCTTCCAGTAATTTTGGTATATTTAGGCCTTGTGAATCAATGCGAGTTATTATGAAGTGCACGGGGAGGTAGGGGGGTAAGGGGGTCGGCCCTGAATCCCTGGATGGTTATTTTAAATTATTTAATATCTGTCATTCATCTATAATATAAACCAAAAGTTCAAAGTCATTGGCTTTCAAAAAAGGAAATTTTTAATGACTTTTTTAGTTTTTCCGCGTCATCGGAAAGAAAGAAAGAAACTGGAAAGAAACCTATTTCTTCCAAGGGGAAAAAACCGTTGGTTTTTTCCACCTGTGGAAACTGGCGAACCCTGAAAAGATTTCATTAACACTAACGCGGCCCAGATGCAATGCGGCGGAAAAGAATAACAAGGGTTCTTCTTTTCATTATCTCTCCTTGTTGTAAGCTTGCCCTCCTTCCTCTCCTCTTTCCTTTTCCTTATTCCCCCACTATTGGTGTATTTCGATTATTCTCTCCCTCTCTTTAAGATGGCCTGGCGGTACCGGTCGGGAAAGGTTTCTCGTTGCATCGGCCGTCAACAACTATTTTTTGTTTGTCGCCGCAAATGACTTCATGCACCTCATTGCTTCTGGGCCGTCTTACCGGAAAATGACGTAATGTTCCTCGTTGCATCTGGGCCGTCTTTACGGAAGGAAAATGACGCGATGTTCCTCGTTGTGAATATGGGCCGTCTTCCGCGAAACTGACGCGATGTTCCTCATTGAACCTTTGGACGTCATTCCCGGGCAATGATGCGATGCTTTTCATGCATTTCGGACGGTTTGCAGCAGAAGGTGCAATGCTTTTCTCAGGAGGGTGACACTGTGACCAAATGCCCATAGGACAATTTCAAGGATATCGATCGGTGATTAGGCCACCATTTCGATAAGATATTTTAATTAAGCATAAACGATTCATGACGTAAAACGGAGCATGACGTAGCGTAATAGAGCCAAGCACGGTGGACTATGACGTAGCGTTAATAGTGCACGCACGAAGGCGAACTATAGCTAAAGATTCATGCAGATCAGTGTGCAGTACGATACATTATTTATTTATTTATTGATTTAGGATCCCTTGTTCCTCATTGCATTCGCACGCGATGTGCCTCGTTGCATCTGGGGGACGTCTTTCGGAAAATGGCGCGATGTTCATCGTGCATATGGGCGTCTTCCGGGAAAATGAGCGATGTTACTCGTTGCATCGGGGCCGTCTTTCCGGGACAAAATTACGTGTCGTTCTTGTGGCATATGGGCCGTTAAGGACTTTACGCTACTTAGTCCTGTGCCGGGAAAAACGGCGAGATGCAATGAAACGCAAATTTGTTTCTCGTGGCATCTGGGCCGTTAAAAATAAAAAAGATTGCCACGCCTCGTTGCAGTTGGGCCGTTGGTCGGCAAAAACGACCCGGTCCGGGGTAGGGTTATTGAGTGTTACGGTAAGATTTAAAAGAATTTAGAAGATGTGTACTCTAATTGTTCAAATTTCTGTTTTGAAAAAAAATTGTATTTCCAATGGCGGCGCTTGGGTAGCCGCCACTTCGCTGTGCCAACGTGCGTGGATGCAACATACGATTCGCATTATGAGCAACATTCAAATGCAAATTTTGACGCGTAATCCCCGGATGGAAATGAAAGCAGTAGCGACCACAATGATCAACGTGAGACTGCAGTGTACCTTGGGTAAGTATTGCATTGCATTTTTCGGCATGTTATCCTAACAATTCGACATAGTTACTATCATAGACAATGCTACTGTGGTCTTTACTGAATGTCGCGGGAGATGTTTAGGAAAACTTAAGTACTTCTAAAAAGGAATTTTTAAGGCAATAAGTTCAGAAAGAAATTCGGGCTTAGTAACGGGACTTGATCGACCACTAGTTTGTAGTTAGGTAATGTGTGTATATTGTATGTGTGTGTATTTAGGTGTATATAGGGTGTGGATGTATTGGTCATGTGCAAAGAATGCAATATCACGAATTACTGAGTTTCAATGGATTGTTATTATTCAAGAGAATTTTTGAAGTAAAGGTATATACACAAAGTGAGGTAGACCTAAAGCTAATCACAAAGATTATTTTTACTCTTTCAATACCAACCCATTAGGTGTACCACTTCAAAACTGTTAGCAGTGTGGTAGTGGATCCCAAAGTGGATACCCCCGTGGTCGCAAACAATTATTGATTTTGATAACAATAATTTACACCAAATTTGTCTTAGTTTCATAAGTGCTGCCGACTCTCTGTGCTCGGTGATCCGCCGGGCGGCAGTGATTCTTCATGGTGCTTTGTGAGGATTCAATTGCCGAGCGGGGTGACAACATCGAATGAAAAACTATTGTACCACAAAGTGTGCGTGACGACGCCGCTCATTGGTGAAAAGATAAGCGTGGGAGGGGAAAGCAAGCACCAATAATCGGCTCCGGCGTTGGTTAACGGAAATGCTGATTTCTGAACGGGAACAATGCGGACAAACTTAGGTGCTCGTCAAAAATTCCTTTTTAGAAAGTACTTAGTTTCCTAAATTGTCTACAGCGACGTAGTAAAGCTACAGTAGCAATTCTGTGAATAGTAACTATGTCGAAGTGGTGGGAGGTGCTGTTTTTGTGTGATGTTGATGTTGAACATGCCGAATGCAAGGAAATACTGACACGCGCTACAGTCTCATGTTGATCAATTGTCGCTAATGCTTTGTTACCATCGGGATTGCGCTGTCAAAATTGCATTTGAAGGTTGCGCCCTAGTGCAAATGTATTGTTGTTGTGTGGAGAGTTAGTTAAAACTAGCATCCAGGCACGTTGGAACAGCAAAGTGGTGATACCAGAGGCGACGCCATTGGAAATAACCAATTTCTTTTTCAAACAGAAATTTGAACAATTAGAAGGGTTTTTTTTTTTTTTTTTTTACCCCCCAATCTTTGTACTGCTTGAGTCTTAACGTCTTAACGTAACACTGGATTACTGAAAATCTTTTATTGCATAAAATTCACTGCGTCTCGTGTACAGACTGATTTACACTTCTTAGCTAGAGAATCTGCAATGCTAAACCTGTGATGTCATGTCTTAGCACAGCGAGGTGCTGGTGACGTGTTCATGCGTCCTGGCTGTAGCGCTGCAATATCGCTAATCACTTAAGCCTCCAAACAGAGCATGGATGAAGGAACGTGAAAATTGCCAAATGGGGATACGGCGGCCTGCTCACAGTTGAAGGTCATGATCGTCTGTTTCCCGATACCCGCAGATGAATGTAAACCACATGGCCGACTGCCACTGCGCGATAGGGATCACGGGATTAGAAGCAGACGAAAATTGCGATTTTTCCTTCAAAAGTGAGCGTAAATCGCATTGATAGTCATGACACGCAAAGTGCCCTTAGCCTTAGTTAACATTAATACCTATGATATTGCTCAATTGGGCATATGTGTGATTTTTAAACTCTGCATTGCATAGTTGCCTCTTGAATGTGCATTCTGTGGCTCGCTGAACCGGATATTGCCGCAACGGTATGTTTAGACCGGGTGGGAACAACCCTTTAGCGTTGCCAGGTTATTCCACCTTTTTTTGTTGGTACCAAAAACTAGTCTCCATTACCAAGAAAGGGAAGAAACACACGGTCAAATCCATCCCAACGGCAATGCAGCTCAGTATGTAATAAATGACAGTGTCAGAAAAAGAGCAGTGTCACCACCATGCTGACCACACTCGGTTGGGACTCTCTTGAACAATGCAGAGCTGTTGCCAACGGTCACCATGATGTTACTGCATTTACCAACAAGCTGAGAGGAATCCTGACAGCAACTCATCCTAAGAGAGAAACTTACTGATGATTTTTGTGCCAACAAGAGAGGTATCATAAAAAGTTCCATGTTCCACCAGGGACTGGACTTTTAAGGAGATATGTGTGAGAGCAATAGCTTCCCCTACAGCTTCCTAAAGCACTTTGTGTAGATTAAAGACTCCCCCCTTGGGAATTGCTCATCGTGGCTTAGCAAGGAGGGAGAGGAGAAGGAAGAAGAGACAAGGAGAAGAAAACAAAAAATATAAAAGTTGGAAAGAGAATAAAAAAGTAGAAAAACAAAAGAAGATAACAAAGTAAGAAAGAATTGAAAAAAAAAAAAAAAAAATAAATGAAATACTAAAAAAAGAACAGAGGATAAGAAAAAGAAAGAAAAAAAATAAAGAAAAAGGGAAAAAAAAAAAAAGAAGAGCAAAAAAAACGAAGAGAAAAAAAGAGAACAACAAACAATAACAGCAAAAAAAAAAACAAAAACAAGAGAAAAAAAAAAAAAAGAGAACAATAGAAATAAAAAAAAAAAGAATAA
This sequence comes from Ophioderma brevispina, assembly GCA_023653785.1. Lineage (NCBI taxonomy): Eukaryota > Metazoa > Echinodermata > Ophiuroidea > Amphilepidida > Ophiodermatidae > Ophioderma > Ophioderma brevispina. The sequence goes on along the minus strand of JAMKCH010036442.1, from coordinate 42,348 downwards.
AATAACAAAAACACCTTTAAAAAAAAAAAAAAAAAAAAAAAGTAAAAAGTTTTTTTTTAAAAAAAAAAAAGAAAAGAAAAAATAAAAAAAAAACAAAGAAATTATAATACAAAAAAAAAGAAGAAAAAAAAAAAAAAAGAAAGAATAAAAAAAACCCCCGATGTGACCAGGGGAGCTTTTTACCACCAACAGGGACCTTATTTTAAAAGTCAGTCCCTCTGTGTTCCATTCAACCGCACCACCTTGATGAAAAAGCTCTTTATTCCCTGACGCCATCCGTTTGTGGAGTTTCGACAGGAAATTGCCGCAGCAAATTTGCGGACTCTCCATTACAGACATCGTCAAGGACAGCGTCTGCGATGTCAGGTTCAGCCTAGCTCACATTCCACTCCAGCAAAGCTTTTTTTAAATTGTAGTCTTCAGTTTCTTTATTGCCTTGATTATTTATGGACTGCATCTGCGTAAATGACCTCAAACATGTGCCAAGTGTACTCCACCAAGGTTCTGCACAGTAAGGGAGATGATGATGTGATTGAGGGGGGTCAGATCAAGTACGTAAACCCCAAGTATGAGTGAGTTACAACAACACTTTGCTGTTGCCAGGGCTCCTTGTTTATAGTCCTGCATAGTCCATAGGCAAAGTTTAAGTCTGCATTGCCAATGGCGCCTGGCGATGGGCGCTTATCCTAAGAGAAAGACTGCCGTAAAGAGACCTGCTGCCATGTGCACAGTGAGACTTACCGTAGCTTTTCAGTAGTTTCCGCATGCTATCTTGTTATACCACCGTGCACTACCTTCCCAAAGTACTTCAGGGTTTTTCCTGAATGTCGAGATTGTACGGTGGACCTTCCGAATTGGCAGATTGTCAAGGTAAAGTTCTGCGAAACCCGGAAGTTAAGGCGAATAAAAAAAGCCATTGCTGGCATTGCCAATGGACGCTTTTCCCCTCAGGAGATGGTCGAAAACAAACTGCTGAGAGTTGCTGGTAGGACTGTTTCCCATTAAAGCCCATTGTTGGCATTTGACAGGGGGGGGACCCTTCAACACTATTCCGCCCATTTTCCGCTGGAGACAAAAACAGGCACACCAGCAACCAAAGAACAAGTGCATTTTGCTGGGATTTCAGGAAATACTTTTGTAGTGCCTTGCATTGCGGTGGACGTGTTGTCGGGACCGACCCGTGACGGGTAGGGGTAACAGTATTCATATTTTGCAAGCTTCGTCAGGAGCAGCAGGTTTATTTTGGGAGGCATATGAGATGTTGAATAGCACCCTTAATTAAGATGTGAAATTTGACAGAAAGAGTTCCATTGCCCCCCCCCCCCCATTCTGCAGCCTTGACGGAACTAAATTTTAACAGAACAGTCCAAGGGGTTGCAGAATTTGGACGGGGAGGGGGACGATAGATTCATAGGATTCTCTGCCATTTGGATTTGAAAATCGATGGTTGAAAAGTAAAAATTTCCATGACTGAGGTAAAAGTAAAGGAGTTTTATAATACAGAAATGCTTCAAAATAGTAGTAGTAGTAAGTGTAGTAGTAAATCCAAAGTTTTAAATCGGTTTTGTCCCTGTGAACGTGGGTGGACCGGATTCAATCACAACAGCATTTTCAACCGCCCTTACTCTCCCCATTCCACTGCCCAGATTAATAATCCCCCTCCTCAATCCAACCATCCCACTCTCCTCCTCCACTTGCTTGCTGCTTCCAAGTCTTCCTGGACGTCACCCCCCCCCCACCCCTTTCCACCTCAAATCAAAAGCCCCCTGGATGTCCCCCCAACCTCCCACCTCAAACTCAAAAAGCCTTCACACAAAAACATGCACCGCCATCCTCAGCCAATGGTGCCCACATACCAACATTACAATATTTGCCCTGCCAACTGGGCCAACTGCCACCCCCAAACCAAAATCTGCCACCAAGCCCCCAGTCTTCACCCCATCATCAACCTCATACACACCAGGCCACACATTATCTCATTGCTCTCATGTCACCACCCCCACGAAATCCCATCCTCGCCCGACACCAACGTCTCGCTCCTCATTTCACTAGCATCAACGACTCACACAAACTCCCAACACCACCACCCTTGACATTCATCCCAAAGGGACTCTTTACCCGTGACAACAATAACCCCACATTCCCTAAACTTACCTACCCATACCTCACTCCAGCCGTCACAGCCCCCGCACCCACAACCCCACCAATCGTCCCCCAGGGAATTTGGAACTCCCCCGCCAACTCCACCTCATCAAACAACTTTTCCTCCTGGTCCACCATCCCTCCACTCCCCCCCTCCCCCCACACCTTCTACATTATAAAATCGCCCACCAAACCTGGGGTCACCACCCATTTATTGCAAAACTTCATAAGGTTGCTCCTAAAAGGGATTCAATGTTTGAGTATATGATTCATATACTTTTTTTAGGTATCAACGGTATTGGAATTATCACCCTTCCAGAAGTGATTACGAAGTATCAAATTCGCCCCATGTACAAAAATCGCCCCAGTATACTTTGTCCAGCTTGAAGTATGAAGTAGCCGTATACTTGAACCAAATTTCAGTGCGCATGTGGGCAAAGTACAAGCGCACTGCAAATGAAAGGCGACACTGGGTGTACGCGTGCCACTTCAATACGAGACAAATATAGTACAACTCGCCCACATAGTACAACTCGCCATTATACAAACTGGGTCCCAAGTAACACAACTTTTTCCAGGTACATTTTATAACACAAATAAATTGGTTGATGGGTTTGAGCAACCAAAACCGGCGGACTTTCCCCTCTTCCTTCCTTCTTCTCTTCTGGCCGCATTTTTGAAGGGCGCTCCAGGAGGCACAAAATTTGTTTTTTTGGGTGGGGTTCTATGCCTCCAAGCTACAATCTTTTTCATCAAAAAGATTTAATATAATTTTTTTCAGTGTTCATTAAGTGTTGATGATTATAACTTTAAAACTTACCAAAATAAAATTATTAGGTAGAGGAGGACATTCATAGTTTTTCAAGGGTGTAGAGGGGTTATTCTACGATGTCTAGTCACTTACAAAAACTGTTTGCATTGTACCCCCCCGTCCGGGGCGGAAAGGGAGTAAGAACGGAGAGAGGGGGATTTTTTCACATTATGTCCCCGCTTTCTGACATATCCCCGTTCTTCCACCGCTTCTACCTCTCCTCCCCTTACCCCTCTTCACGCCTCCTCTCTCTTCCTTTTGCTCTGACCACATTTCTTCTCTCCCCGTATCGTTTCTCCCATCCCCGCCCTTGCGCTCAGTAATGATGACGTTGTGTGACGTCAGAATATTTGAGAAAACAGCCAGGTTGTTGAAAATTGGAAATATTTTATTTACAGGTGTAGAAGCTGCAAAAAATTCCCCAACATTGCCGCAATCGTAAGGAAGGTGTGCTAGCAAAATAAACCATTCTATCATTGATGGATACTTTCCCAGTCAAATCGGAATTATGAGGATTCTTCAGAGGATTTACTGAATCGTTTTCCCGTTTATATCCAGTTTTTCTCTCTTTGGCCCTTGATCGATAAAGTTTGGCGAGTAATATAATATTTCGAACTTATTTCATTATAATATCTTTCAAAATTTGATCATAAGCCAACATTTTTAATGGCAAATCCTTGAAGGTTTAAACTCTATACTCGTACCATTTGACTTGCATAGGATTGCAATATAAACTTGTGGCGTTTTCTAGATCCATAGATTCAAAACCTTCGAAATTTTGCTGTTTATGCATGCCGCCCTGGTTGAAGAAGCCCCGACGGGAGGTGTCTTGCACACGGCATGGGCTATATAATAATGCTCATTAATTATGCTTGATATTCTTGTAGACTGAGTCCCAGGCCGTCATTCATAAATAACAAACATTTTCGGGATAAGTCCCTACGTTTTCAAGGACTGAAGGATTTAGCGGATCAGTGAACAAAATTTCACATCCATGGCTTCAACGGCGAAGTTTTCATCGTGCTATTTGGATTTAATAGGGGAGTGGACGAGTGTCTTTGGATTCTCCTTCATCAGTTCATGTGAAACTTCTTTACAACAATCTAACAGGAATTCTCGTTGAATTCATTTGAAGAAGAGTCATTTGTGAGAGTGGACTATAAGACATTACCAAAATTCTCGCCACTCTCATTGGTGTCGGAAAACAAGACCGTCAAGTACGGGACCTATATGGCAATTCATTTCAATAGTTGGTTGTGGCTTCCTGGGGTTTGCTTTTGTCGATCGCAATTGTCAATTTGTAAGCCATGATTGTGACTTCTTGGCATACGTGTAGGTCTAATAGTAGAATAAAATACATATGTGGGGATGTAAGGGAGTAGGATGTGTGGAGGGGAAAGGTGGGATGTGGGGAGGGGCACGATTGGGATGTTTGAGAGGGGCAGTTGGATGTTTGAGAGGAGCAGTTGGGATGGTGGGGGCGAGAGTGGGGATGTTGGGGAAGGGAAGACAAAGGGTTTGGGGAAAAAAGGGAAGAGGGGTTTGGAAGATTGAAGATGGGGTTTTGAGTAGTGGAAGATGGGGTGTTGGGGAAGCTGAGGGCGTTTGGGTAGGAGAAGATGCGTGGTTGGAGTAGGTGGGCAATGGGGGTTGGGGAGGGGAAAAGTTTGGCATTGGGGAGTTACATGTAGGTGGAGTGTTGGGGAGGGGGATGTGGCCCTGGTGTTGGGAAAGGGACAGGTGGAGATGATGGGAAGGGGCAGGTGGGATGTGGGGGAAAGTTGGGTGGCGTGTTGGGAAGGGGATGTGAGAAGATGGAGGGCGGGGAGAAGGGGAAGGGAGGGAAGGGTGGGAGGGGGCACATCAAGCACCCCCCCGCGGGCGGACGGGGGGGGAGTCGGACCGAAGAAGGCCAGCCCCCCTGGGCCTACAGCTAGTTGGTGCGGGGGGGGGGGGTAAAAACGGGGGGGGGGGGGTGGGAGGGGAAAAAGGCGTAGCGGGGGGCCGCAAGATGGGGAATGGGGGTGAGGGGGGGAGGGGAGGGGGACAAGCCGTGGGACGCGCCCGGGGGGGGGGAAGCCGCCGAGGGGAAGAGGGGGCGGGGGGGGTGGGGGAATAGGGGGGGGGGAGGGACGGGGGGGGGAGGCCCGGGGCACGGGGAGGGAAAATGGGGGCGGCCGCGGGGGAGGGAGGGATGGAACTGTTGGGGTTGCCTCCCCGCCCCGCATTCCCCCTCCACTCTTCCGGGCGACTTGAGTGGGGGCCCCCCTATAACCCCTCCCACTCTCCTCCAGGCCTCAGGGAGGTGGGGGTGGGCAGGAGGTGGGCGCGGGACAGTGGGGAGGGGGGTCGGGGGAAGCCCCTGAGGGGGGGAGTGCTGGAGCGGGGGAAGGGGGTGGGGCCTGGGGCCCGAGTAGGTGTTGGTGAAGGGGGAAGGGTCAGGGTTGAGTTTGAGGGGGAATGGGTGGGGTCGTTGGTGGAGGGGACTGGTGGCTCGGTGTTTGGGAGGGACTGGGGAGTGTGGGAAAGGCAAATATAACCAGTCAGGAAACTAAATGTTGCACCGCTGGGAATTTGAAAGGAAGGACTGAGTTTGCGGACGGGAAACTAAATACTAAAAACAACACTGAACTCAAAACCCCCCAAAAACAACAAAACAAAAATTATTCTGTAGTGCCAGCTGGACAATAACCCATCGGAACACTCGGTATTCAAAACTGTAACTTTACTAACAAAAAACAACAACAAGGGGAGGGACAGATTGGCTATGAGTGCTTGATGGGGATTCACAGGGCCCTCAGGAACCTGAATGCTGAAAAGTGCCTGCTAGGCATTTACCTCTAAGAAACGCAAGTGCTAATGCAGCCTTTGGCGGAATACAGTGGCCATTAACAAAATCTATAGTTGCATGCTGGGCACTTAGTATTTAAAAAAATTGTCAAGTTTTAAATTGGCCAATTAGGCCATAACAGTCTCCAGTGTCCGCAGGAAAGGGAAAATGTCAGAGCCAGCCGCCTGTGCAGCAACCTTTTCATAGTGCTAGATGTCCGACCAGCAGTAGAAGCCACTCATGCTTGTTACGTGCCAAAATTTGCAGGGAAATGTTATTGTCGACCGGTGTGGTGCTGTTAGAAGCAACCGTTCTCACAAGGGTGACGGAGACTACAAGTAAGCGGAGATACTATAACCGAAAAGGGCCTCCCCCCTTAACACAACTAGCAGCAGTCGGGATAGCAGGAATGGAATTAGTGAATTCAGTTTTTGCGGGTCTTGTTTGGTGTGAGGCTAATTCCCATTCCCCGGGCATTAAACACACCTTGTAATTGCATCTCATCCACTTACACTATCTTCCGAATCTTTCTCTACAACCGTCTCCACATTTTTCATTGCATGCTCAACAAATTCACACCCTCATATGCGCCACAACTCACTGCATCCCCCTTCCCTTTACACTACACCAGAATTTCGTGAATACAACCAGAAGTGCACACAACCCACCCTCTGACAGAAATACACTCACCATTCTCAACAATCTCTTGACACAAATCCCCACTCATTCACACCAAACCCTCTATCTCAAAATTGCAATAATCATCCAACACTCGCCTCAGGGGTCCAGCCACCTTCCTTTTTCATTTCTTGAGTGCCTTCACCATCACGAGACCACGGAGGAGGATAAAACCATGAAAACAGACAACAGTCGGCCCTCTCCTGTAATTAAAGTGATAAAAATTTACACACTAGAAGCGGAAAAACGGAGATCTAAGGGATGCCAAAAAAATTAATTCTGCGCTTCCCCTTCATGAGCAGAAATAACCGTACAGGAACCGATCTGCTCCTCCCAAGGCATGACTCTCCCTTTCTTTCATCACTTGCCCTACCCACCCCTACCTCTCTCTTCCCTTAATCCCCCCACTTATCAAGTCACTACGACGCCGAAATCTCTGCCCCCTATTTTGTTAAGGCATGCTCCCACGGCACTCTTCTTCTTTCGTGGTGTTTGTCTAGTGCTTTCCTTATATTCCACGTCCACGATGAAAGAAAGACAAGTGGCGCTAGATGCTTCCCACAGCGCTCCCCATGGGGGACATCAAAGCGGGATTGATAAGACAGAGAGAAACAGAGAGAAGAGAAGGAAAGAAAGAAAGAAAGAACTAAAGGAGAAAGAAAGAAAGAACCTCAGACCCGCAAATGGAAAAGAAAAGCAAAGATAAAGAACGAACGAAAAGAAGAGAAATCACATAAAGAAGAGAAATAAAGAAAGAAAGCAGAAGCAAGCAAGAAAAGAACGAAAGAAAGAAAGAAAAGAGACAAAGACAGTAAACAGCAAGACCAAGAACAGAAAAGAAAGACTCCTCCCTCCCTCCCCCTCCCTCCTTCCTTCCTTCCTCCCTTCTTCCTTCTTCCTTTTTGATGCATTGAGCTACTATGGGGATTGACCCACATTTATGTAATAAAAGTTTCATCTTGGCGAATGGTCTTCACTCCAAATCCCCTCGTTAAATTTCTGCCAATATATATTTTAAGCTGTTTTATGTGCGAGCTACACTTTGGTTTATAAAGGGAAAATTTTGCACAAACTCACCCATTCCCCACCCCCACCCCGGACAAATTGGGAGATCACCCTCTTTGGAAAAAAATTTTGACTCCCCTAAAAAAGTACTGTTACGGGCCTGCCTTTAAGATACATGGATTACAAGTTATGGTGAAATCCACCCCATGTGATATAACTTTTTATGTTTCTTTCCAGGCATTCTTCCTAAACAAGAAACTAAATATTGGAGGCAAGACGAGTAATCTAGCAATTTTTTTTTTATGGGTCAGTGATGGATCTTCCAGAAATTCAGAGTTTTGTGGGAAGGACACCACCAATTTTACAAAATTCTGTGTTTTGCACAGTTGCATTCATAATTGGCCTGTAAACTATACTTGTGAATGGTTGTAAAGCTGAACTTGTAGCGATGTATAACAAAGAAGGAATTTTGGAATTAGGATAATTAATATCAAATCCTGGTAATAATCCAGTGGTGCGGGAAACGTCCTTCCAATATGAAATAGCAGGGAAATACTCCCCATGTACGAGTTACGTATCCCATTGGGTTCCGTTGGTTAGGCAAGTCAAGGTAAAGGGCATTTCCATGAGGTGCCACTATTTTGCAATGGATGGACAGAACTTCGGCGTTTACAGCCTGCCTTAAATTTTAATTGGGGGGTGGATCCCGATTACCCCAAACACAAAATTCCTTTTTTATGACAAAAATGCCACTTTTGAAACATTACCATTCGCAGGTATAGTTTACTAGACAACTTACCAACACAACTGCGAAAATCACGATTTTTGAAAATTGGGGTCATTCTTCAAAAAATGTGTTGCTTTAAATGGTAAATAGGCATGGCATTTGTATTCTGATTGCGCTTATTTCTTGTATTGTTAAAAGTCTGTTAGGTTTGATGATGTTCAAAGGCTTTGTGGGTTATACTAAATTCACAACGCATTGCCAAAACCTTTCCATACTGTTGCCTAGTAGCACAACAACTATTTGCAAAGGTCACAGTTATGTGGCACTTTCAAACACATGTTTTTGAGATTCATTTAATTGATAATGAATTTAAAATCATTCCTCCAGTCTTTACTGAAAAAAGGAAATTCCGGATTTATATAGTTTTAATCTTTTTTCTTTTATCTGGATATGGGGGACTATAGGGATGAAGTACCATATTTGAGTACCAAAATATAGATTTGTTAAAAAAATTGAACGCGTTGACCATTCTGTTTATGGGGCACTAGGACTTGAAGTATTTTGTCACTGTTGAGATTGCCAACCTAAGTGCTCATAAGTGTGTGCATGTGTTGTTGTGGACAATGAAACTCAACAATGTTTAAACAGGATTTTTTTTCTTTGCAATGCATCTCTTTAAACCTTTCAGCTCTCAAGGACTTGAAATAAGCAGGGGTTGGGGGAAATCTACACCTGCTAAAAGGCAAAATGCTCCTGGTGCTAAAACAACCTTTGCATAGACCAGGGGCATAAAATGTTTTAAAAAACACCAACATATAGCTCCTGATCTGACATCCTTATTTCAAGCCCTATGTAACAGTTAAATTAGCAAAATGAACCAACCCTTGGAATGAAAATGTAAAATAATTTATATTAAAACAAACCCAATATATTGCAAAGCAAATCTGGGGGGGGGGTGCCTTTATGCTTTGGTTTTTAAAATCCAAAACTTTTACCAAAAAACAAGGAGCCTAAAACATTAAACAGTTACTGCATGACTCGTGACTGTATCCCGACACGGAATGGACTGGTAGACTTCATAACCATCATAACTGTTAGATGTGGTAAGCATTCCCAGCATGTCTGAATTAGATTCTTCCAAGAAGTTTTTGATATAGAAACTTTGAAAGCACCACAGACTGGGACAAGACTTGTACCAGTCTACTTAACTGGCCTGGGACTGGCATCTGTATTTCAAAGTGTCGGGTTAGCAGAGAAATTTTGATATTTATTGGAATGCACAATTTTGGTTTATGACATTACATTTCATTAGTTGTTTTCTACCAAGATGATGTGGTGACACCCCGTAATTGAACAAGATTGTCATGAATTGAACAGTATGTATGTAGTTTGAGGTATGTAAACTTTGGTATAGTTTCACCGTAGTTGCCCAGACAGGCACATACCTGCCAACTTTACTTGGCCTAGGTCACTTAACAGAAAATCAACTTGCCGAACTTGCCCTGCGTGTCGCACACGTCTGCCAGCTAATACAATATTATATGTGATTGACGCTTTAATTGCCCAGAACTTGAATCCTTAATAGACATTGGAACATTTGAAAAAATGTGTGCCCTCACAAGATTTTCAAATCGATATTTATGCAGGGTTGTAAAGCTTTATATACATTAGGCCCTCACTTGAACTGACAGAGACCAATATCAGCGCCCTTTTGAGTAACCTTTGAGTAAACTAAACAATTTTAAAAAAAAGTGGACTCTGGCAACATTTTTTTCAGCAGACAAGGGGCTTAAACAAGAAAACACGCCCGAGTTGAATTCCCATGGCATGCCAACGGCCCTGTTTGATGGTCTGCGACTGCGTGATGGTTACAATAGGACATTCTTAAGTTGAAAGTGTTAGTATGGCCTCAATTTTTTCTGAATAAACTTTTAAAAATATTATGTTCTCAATTTTATCTGAAAGAGATTTATCACGGGAAAAGGATTTTGTTTACTACAAGAGAGAAAAGGGAATACCCCTAGTTGTTTTGGCTAAGTGAAACATGTTTAGATTGCACAAAAGGGAAGTGGGGGATTCACCAAGAATGCGTAAACTTAGAAACTGAGTTAACATGTTTATGTTTTGAGTCAGAACATTGTAAGATCAGGGGATTCCCCCACAAGTTATATTTGGATAAACCGTGAGGTGATTAGATTGGAAGTAATTGATGGGATTTCAATTGGTCAGCTAGTGCAGGTTTAGTTCATGATGAGCTGTTGTAATATCTATTTTAGGACTTGGGATCTTTGTGAGTCAGGCTAGATATATGGAGATTGAGCCTAAGACTCGCCGCAGCAGTTGTGATCAGCTATACAGTGTGGTTGTAGCTGGTTTTATCTACAATATGGTAGATTGCTGCTCCACACAGTGCCAGGATTATTATATTGTAATTCCATGTGAGCAGAGTGCTGGAATTAATCTGACTGTCGCTTGGAAAGCGAAAGGGGCTGGGACATCAAAATAGGATTCCAACATTGTGGTCGACAGATAGGAAAATTCGTGGTGATTATCTTGATCTTTACGTGGATTATGTCGTCGAAGGACTAATTTAACCTTGTCGGTATTGAAACTGAGGAACAAAAGTTATCGTCGAGGGACTGAGAAGATTCCCATGGAATATACTACTTGAAGAGTTAGAAGTACGTGAACTTGTGGCATTTACGGTCATTTGGAGTCTGCGCTGGAGGATCATTCTCATCGTGAACTGCAACGCTCAACAGAGGATACTGGAATCTTTATAAGTATATAAAATATGTCATTCTATGTAAATTTGTTGTTTTTTTTAAAAAAAACTTTTCTTTTTTTTTTTTTTTTTTTTTTTTTTTTTGTTTTTTTTCTTTTTTTCTCTCTCCTCTTTTCTTTTTTTTTTTTTTGTTTCCCTTTTTTTTTATTCCTCTTTTTTTTTTCTTCTTCCTTTTTTTTTTCTTTTTTTTTTTTTTTTTTTTTTCTTTTTTTTTTTTCCATTGACATACCAAATTCTTGCAACCAAATCAAGTAAATATCATTAAAACTGTTTATTCATATATAATTTAGATCATTTGGCACAAGGCTCATTTATTGTGTGTGAAAGGTCTTCTGACCTTAGACGTCTACGAGACGTATAACAACATATTTTAAAATGTATGTTAAACTTTTGTTTTAACGGACACAGCAGGCAAGAAATCGATTCATGTTTAGGGCCCCATATACCTACAGAGATAGCAACGGGGCAATATAGTCTATGATATAACAGATGAAGATTCCATTTACACAAAGGTTGAGTGTACACAAGTAGTTGTTCGATGCAGTGATGTCAGTTAAGTCTAGACATAGCTTTTACGTCAAGTCAAGATATGCATCTTTGTGGTGCTACCATTAAAAACACAGTCGCTTTAAGCCAGCGTGCTCGGTTTGTTGGTGCGACCATCAAATGTCGACTGACGTCACTGCACGGTGGTAGAGGAATGGAGTCTAGATTGCCTGGATTATATCATGAAAATCACCACTGAGCTGACCATGGGGTATGTATGTGCATGTGTGTGCACGTGTGGGTGGTGGGGGAGGGAGGGACTATAGGGAGGAGAGAGGGAAGGAGTAAGATGGAAGAGGGACGGGAGGGAAAAATGAAAAAGAAAGGGGAGGAGGCCTGGAGGGGAGGGGAGGGGAGGGGAGGGAATGAGTCACAGTCCATTTGGTGATTAAAACTGGAATTTTTGAAAATTTTCTTTGGGGTATAATAATAAAAATAATACTGTTGATTATAAGTACACATATCCCCCACGGGTTCTCAAGGCGCGATGCCAATTATTCTTACTCTGCCACAGAAATGGTCACAATCATTTCGCTTATCTGGTGGCTGCCGGCTAGGCGCACAACTCTATCACCACTTAGATTGTGCATATCCCCATTAAGGCCCCATAACAAGCTACCAATTATCGCTTGGGTCAACGAAAGCAATTGAGACTAATTATCTTGCCCAATGACACAAACCTTGTTGCTTACAGTGGGGCGCGAATCTCACAAATTTAAAGGTCTAATGATCATGTGTCCTGCCTTTGGGCCCTAGACCACACATGCTCTCACCAAACAGCTGTGTCCCGCGTGGTATTCTAAGCAGCTGTGAAAAGTAGCGATTTCATTGGTTCTCTGCCCAGGTTCGAGCTGTAATTAATGAAAACAGTTTTACTATGCACTGGTTAATGACAGCAAATTTTGTGGAAGGACGATTCCGATTTTATATAATTTCCCACAGATCAAAGAGGTGTTTTTAGGAGTTTTTGAAGACTTAAACAGTCTCGCAAAAACTCCTAAAAATGGCGGTCAATCCGCTCCAAGTTAATCAGAGTCCAGGAATGGGTAGACTCTTGTAATCGCAGATTTCCAGTTGGGGGTGTGTTCCCTGGATCGCTACTTTGGAGAGAAACCTTCTTCTTTGTTTTCAATCTTCAGCATTATCCTTTGGCTGCGGAGTTAGGTGACAACAAGCCCTTTCATTTCCAATTATGTGACATACTGGGCAGTGTTGTAATTTTTGCCGAACATAGCGTACTTCATTATCCCCACTCAGCACCAATCTGTTCAGGGAGCAGTCAGTCCATTATTTATGGCCCGGGGTGGGGAAGAGGATTCTGTTTTTTGGTGACAAACTCACATTCCCCATTGCTTCCATTCAAAAATTTTCCTTCCCCTAATTTTATGGAATTTCTCCATTTGTTTTCTCACCCCCTCTCCTTGTTGAACATTTTTTGTTCCCCTTACAAATATTTTTGTATTCCCCCCTCACTCCTCCATTCCCCCAGTGCGTAAATAATAACCCCTACCTTAGAAACCATATGGCCTATCATCCCCGTGGGCTACAAGGGAGTCTTTTCAGAACCACTGACCTTAGTCAGCCTTGTTTAGGGAGAGTTTCTTATAGAAGTCCCCATGGAACATAATGAATTTATTACAATTGTTTCCATCGTTGCGCTGTATGATGTGTTTGGCCGTAGCGCTTGATGGCAGATGGCAAACCTCATTTGCATCCATGGGACTCTAGATGAAACGTCTTATCCTTGTTTGGGCTTCTTGAATGCATAAGAAAGTTTCTAATTTGATAAGCTTTTAAATTTTTGCATTGGGTCTTCCATCTTTGACATTGAGTTTTCGTTTTTATCTGTCAGGTCAAATTGGGTGGACATGCATTGTGGGAGAAAAATGTTGGGTAATGATATTGCACTTTGTATAGCAGGTAGGTGTGACTCATGGTGGGTATACTTCATCGGCAGACGCTAGGCTTTCAAGCATGCTTTGCGTTCCAGATGCATGGACATAATGTTGCCTAAAAAGCATGTTTCGAAAGGCTAGTGTCTGCAGACACATCTTGCCGATGAGTATGACCCTCCTTCATGCTTAAATTGTTTCTTTCTTTGAACTCCATATGAAGAAAATATTATCGGACCATTCTTCGGTCACATTTGGGACCAAAAAAACGGTGATTTTCACTTTCATTCCAATTCTGTTTTGTCACCGTAACCTCTTTCTTTGTCCCCCGCCAACTTTGTTGCGAAGGGGGACTATAGAATGCTCCCCGTCGGTGTGCGTGTGTGTGTCCCACCGATATCTTTGGAACTAAGCAAGTGTGGTGTCCATCTTCGCAACATAGATGTATCCACATACTCGTGGGTGGGATCCGAATGGGTCAGGTGTCCATGGGTCAAAGGTCAAATGAGGTCCAAATATGTAAAAAAATAGGGTTAAATTGCAATAAACCTTGTCAACACGATAATCTTTTGAATCTAAGCAAGTATGGATGTCCATCTTGCACCATATGTCGCTTACGAACGGCGGCAGGATTATTCTGAGAATGGGTTGTGTGCCATGGGTCAAAGGTCAAATGTGTTCAAAATCATATAAACCTTGTCAATTGTGGTAGGATGATGAAACGTTGTGGGTGTGTCCTCAACATTCGGTGCCAAAATTTTGCAAGGTCAATTTCACAAGGTCATGTGGGTAATCAACAAAGGTCAAATCCCTAAACAATGTGGTAGGATGTGAAAACTTGGGGTAGGTGCAGTCATATTCAGTGCCGAAAATTTTTGAAGGTGTTTTTTTTAATTATTTATGATTGCAAATTTTGAAGGTCTAAACATGTGGTAGGATGATAACTTGGTGGGTGTTGCTCAACATCATGCCAAACCATTTTGACGGTCATTTCAAGGTCATGTGGGGTCATTCAAGGTCAAACACTAAACACTGTGGTAGGATGATGAACTTGGTGCGTTTGCTCAACATTCGGTGCCGAATTTTTTGAAGGCATTTCAAGGTCATGTGAGGGTCATTCAAGGTCAAATCCCTAAATGTGTAGGATGATGAAACTGGTATGTGGGGGTCAGTCATATTCATGCCAAATTTGAAGGTCATTTCAAGGCAACGCTGGGTTCACCAAGGTCAAATCTCTAAACATGGGTCGGATGAATGAAAACTTGGTGGGTGTGCCTCACATTCGGTGCCAAAATTTGGAAGGTCAGTTCAAGGTCATGTGGGGTCATTCAAGGTCCAATCCAAATCCCTAAACATGTGGTAGGATGATGAAACTTAGTGGGTGCGGTCCAATCTTCAGTGCTGAAAATTTTTGAAGTCATTTCAAGGTCATGCTATGTCATCCAGGCCAAATCTCTAAACATGTGGTATGATGATGAACTTGTGTGTGCGGGCGGCAATATTCAGTGCCGAAAATTTTAGGTCATTTCAAGTTCCATGTAGGGTCATTCCGGTCCACTCTCTACATGTGGTAGGATGATGAAACTTGGTGTGTGCGGTCATATTCGTTCAGAAATTTTAAGGTCATTTCACGTCAATGGTGGGGGTCTCCAAGCAAATCACTATGCATGGTTGTACATGGTCCATAACCAAGTCCATCTGGGTCAATCACTAATGCTGGTTGTATGGTCATGAAACCAAGGTCATCTGGGGTCATATCCAAATTATTGAAACTGTTATGGTAGGAGCCTCTCTGGTTTCAATGACAACCTCCCTAAGTTATGTTACTTTTTTCTCCTACCTCCTACCGCGACGAGCGGGGGACCTTTTTGGTTGGAGAACCGCTTGTTATTTTTGTACTTATTATAACCTTCAGTCCAAACCTAACCAAAAATAATGTTTCCACTTTTGGTAGAGGTTATTTTGTCATGGTTGCCCCCCCCCCCCCCGCCCCAAGTTTAAGGTCAGTGGGTGCCCATCGTGGTCACAACGTGACCGAACTTTCTTTTTCCCACCATGATGAATAACAATCAAGTGAAAGTGGATACTTTATTTTTTGGGGGTTAGGCTTCGACTCAAGGTTATTAAGAATTTACAAAGGCATGACAATTTGTTACGTTGACAAAACAGCATTGGGGTTGAAAGTAAAAAATCACCAGTTTTTTGTCAACACGTGACCGACGAATGGCTCACTGGTCATGTGGTCGGATTTTTTGTAACTTCACAATGTTTTACTCTAAAATCCGTACAACATTCTACTATTTATAAAGCTTTTTCCAATGAAATAGCAAAACTCTTTATTTTTAACTTGTTTGTTTTTTTTTTTTTTTTTTTTTTTTTTTTTTTTTAAAAAAAACCGAGATTTTTTTTTTTGTAATTAACAATCATGGGTCTTTCAGCATATTTTTTTAACTTGGAAAAATGCAATTGGCTTGAGCCATTTAAAATTTAAAAATCTGTAATCAAGTAGCAGATATTAGGTTGAATCATTCTACACTATCTTCCGGCCCGGAGGTGCTGCCCTGTGTCCCTGGTCCCTTGGTGGGAATCATAAAATTCCAACATTTGCACAAAAAGGTTAATATTTTTGCCATATTTTGTTTTTGTTTAGGTTCAGACAAACCGTGGGCATATTGTAGGATGGTACAACACTTACAACAATGTCATTTGGGCTCCCCTGTTTATGCTCCCCTGGATCTGTGTATCAGTCTGATCATGTTCGAGCTACTAACAATTTTTAATTGTGATAATAAGGAAATGCTTACAGATACACCAAATAACTATTTTTAAACATTTTGGTATAAATTATCTAGTAATGTCAATAACCTGGTGCTCTTTTTTGTCTTTCAGAACAAAATAGATTGGAAAACAGAGAAATGTATCAGTTGCAGAAGCGGAGCGTAAGTCCATAAATATTCCAAATTGTAAAGAAATAATAGTCATTATCAGAATAAACATGTAAAATATCCCATAATAAAAATATTCAACTTAGTACTGAACCATTGGTCATTTTGCAGGCGATTCTCAACATTGATGGTTGATAGCTTACTCCAAGATGGTGTTTTGAATCAATCCCAGGATGCTATGCAATGTGCTATACATACTTACTAAACCATGTCGTACTGGGGATTAAAAAAGTGGTTCCAAAGGTCAAGAATACAAGACTTTCAAATCATGCAAAAATCTTTAAAAGTACTAATGCTTGGGGCTACAGTGAGCGTAAAGTCAGGGTTTTTATTGTTAAGAATATGATTTAAATGGGATACATGACCCTATTGAGGTGAATGGTCCAAGCTGTGCATTGTGGATTGGCCGCAAACGCACTCTGCAAACTCCCAGCTAGGTGTTTTAAACAGTAATGTACCTAAATGTAAACATTTTACCTATCTAACATTTCAAACTGATTCAACAGCATTTTGTGAATACTTGCTGAATGACTTTTTGTTAAATGTTGACCTCTATTGGTGAAGAGATAATTAAGAATGAATTTTTCTCACCGTAACCCTCGTCTACCGAAGGGTGGGGGGTGGTTCCACCCACCTTCAGGTTTTTTTCCCTGGCCTTTCTAAAACCCCTTTTTTGACATTATTTAAATGGTAATTATCAATTGACATGTTGTCGCTCCTTTTCATCCAAAACGAACATCCACCGTGGTATAGGTAATATACAGGTGATCCCAAGTGATGGATGGGGGGGGGGTGGCAACCACATCCCTTCGAAGAGAAGTACTAACATGCCTACACAACACGGGAACATCACAGACACGTGGATTTTGGTCCAATAGATAGCTATGTCTCCTCCTTCCTTCCGTTGATATCAAATGAGTACCAACATGCCTAGCATTGTCACAATGAACTGTCAATAAGTTTGCATGTCAGCAAAACTGCCAATTTCCATAGACACACACAGTGAAAAATTCAATATTCGCCAAAAAGGTTAGGAAAAATCAGATTTTCAATGCGGTTTTTGACTCTACTTATGGGAAAAATGACTAGTTTTTAATATAATGACGCATTTTAGAGCGCGATAATAAAGTGTTTGCATTTGCGAAAATTGCGAATATCAATTTATCCCAACCTACATTCGGTATTTTCGTATTCTTTCCTCAACTAATCGATGTCATGGTGATGTCATAATGGGGATCTTGAGTACTTAATTTTGGGTAGATACAACCGGAAAGAGAAACTCTAAGCTATCCTGTTGGTACCAAATTTACAGGAATCGGGTGTTTCCGTAACGAAAAATCACTGGGTGTGGTAACCCCCCCTCCCCTTCGGAGTTTTGTTAAATAAAAATGGCTCAGGTAGACGAGGGTTAATGTCTGAAGTTATACAGTAAGTCTATGGGGGAAATGTTAACGGTTGTAACTTTTGACAATCGCTGGTTTAACTGTTATAAACTGCAGAAGTCTATTGCGGAGGAAAAGATTACCACTGATGCAGAATATCTTAGTTCACTTTCTCCGAAAGATTCCGAATATCTCCGAAAGTAATTTATAACCTAAATTTAACCACCGTAAGTATGACTCCGCCCATCCCCACCATCAGTACCCGCACATTGCCCAACACTACCCGAACTCATCCTCTTTTCTCTCCTCTTCTCTCCGGGCCGCAACAGATAGGTCATTGATTTTATTTCTCCTTCTCTTTGACGGTTTTCCTATGATGGCCGTAAATGCTATAACTTATAGTTTAGCAATGTTCTCCATTTAAATTCTTTACTACTAAGCGTTGATGGTCCTTTGACCCATTATTATATTAATTTCTAGGCTCTCACTCAAGCCGCCCCAAATCATTAAGTAATAATATTTCATCTTGTCATCGCGCCGTTCTGGCGGCCATGTTGTTTAGGTTTACTATAGTCCCACTTATACTACGTACTTAGTCTTTCTTACTTGATTTCATTTACTCTGGTTTATCAATACCACCTATACAGCGTAGTTTGTCGAGTCGTCATATTTTTGCAAACACCCCTCACACGCAGGGTGTTACAACACACTTTGCTATATATCACAGAGCGTGTTCTTCGCCATGCCTCCTTGTTTCTTTGGCTTTCAGGAAGCGCGCGTAATCATCTTTAGGGTCGCCGCGAGATGTCATCTAAAAGGTCATACGTGACTCAGGTCAGAAGCTAGGGTTGTTGTTCAGTAGTTATTGATAAAGAGCCGCCGCCTTTGCGCCCGATTACGGCGAGCTCTCTACATAGAGCTCGGCAAGTCCGCTATTAGGCAACGAGTAGGCAGATAGAATCGGATCCTCAACCAAAGAGGTGCCCGAATCTTCGAATACGGACACGTTGTCTGTTAGCAAATCGAAATACAAAGAAAAAAAGGCCCTTGTGCCGGACGGTCGTTCCGGTTGGTTTGACCCGAAGGCACTGTTACAAAAGCCCACGATGGACAGAGATAAGCAACAATACAATGGCCTTGTGTCAGATGGTGGTCGGACTAGCGGACCTACCGAAGACACAGATACATGATATCAGAGACCGAAGCATTGTAACACGAACCAAGGTCTCGTACCAGATATCATTCAAATAACAAATGCGTATTACCGAACACCAACTCTCTAACGAGTTTTATTTCTTGAACAAATCCGATAATTCACAACCCGCTCCCTAACGGGTTTTATTTCTCGATCAAATCCGATAATTCACAACCCGCTCTCTAACGGTTATCTCTCATCAAATCCGATAATTACAGAGCACAGCCTCTCTACGAGTCTATTCTCGAACAAATCCCTATTGACCGACGCAACCTCTCTACGGTTTATTCTCGGACAAACCCGATAATTACCAAATACAACTTCTCTAACGAGTCTATTTCCGAACAATTCCCATAATTACCAACCACAACTTCTCTCTAAAAACGAGTCTGTTTTCTCGATTAAAGTAACTTCAGGTCGGCTAGGCCGAGCCGTATCGTATCTCTGGCAGTCATTATGAGCTTTGAAAATCTCTCAGCACAGTCATAGCTTTCATTCATTCACCAGTATTTTAAAAATCCACCCCTGGTTGTTGGACAATGATATATGTATCCAAAGCACACAGGTCAGTTCTTTCATTTTATGTACAGACCCGCTGAACGTGCCCCCTTGGTGCTGAGCATATTGTAACTACTCATTGACCACCACCTACCAATCCTACCGATCGATTGTACCTACTATTACACGTTCACCTCGTAACTCGGACAATAGCGCGACCTACGCTTGTCCTAAAGCGTTCCGGCAAGCCTCCTTTGCTTTTCAAACACTATTGTTATTCAGCCGAACACTTTTCATCCTACTCAATGGAATCCCTTTCACTTTCTTTCTGGGCCTGTAAAGTTTACTTTCAACAGCCTCAGTCCTTTCAAGCCTTGTCTGGGAATTCAAACTAGCTCACAGCCGGTGACGTCGCAGCCGTTTGCTTCTCGTCTTAGTTCGTGTTCCTTATCATTGTCTGTCCCCCTTTTCAAACTTCGGTTCGGGATTCTTCGATTCCCTTCAGGGTGATGCTGTTGGAATCCCATCTTGCAATCCGCAGTTCGCCTAGCGGGTCTTGAGTATGTATGTTCGCGATTTCTTCGGAGAAACTTCCTTTCTATGGCAAATCTGCCTGAGAGTCATATTTCCTCTAAAATGCCCATTCTAAATGACAAAGTACAAGTGCGGTACTAATGGCATAAGTTGTAGGATCAGGCTAGAAGGTCTAAGTTTACCAGTTTTTACCACCACTCGTTCAATCGCTTTTCTAATTTAATTATATCCTATAAATTATAATCTGATTTTCTATTGTGAAATCCATTTTATTTGTACGCAATATCATATCTTGCACTTCATGTTTGATGTGATTATGTGAGAATGAATGATTTTGAAGGAATTGGTAATGAATAAGGCGCCCCTCCCGTTCGCGTTATCAGTCTTACAACACGATTTTCGAGTTTCCCCCAGTAGGGGATTTAATCAACTTTTCTGGCCTCCTTCCTTGGACTCGGGATGATTTCGGAATTTTTCAATCTAGATTTAACCAGAAACAGACGGAATTTTTGCCTCACTTGAAAAGAGTGAGTTGTTTCAAACTAGAACTTTTGCTTAGGACACTGTCCCCGTACCATAGCCTTCGTGCTAGTTTCTGATGCTCTTTATATTTCCCCCTTCACGGACCAACTCTTTCTCCTGAGGAATTGATCCTGGATCTGGATCTGATTGGTGGGTCTTCTATAGTTTGTTAACGAATGTGGTAACAAGTTCCAGTCTTTTACTGTTTGATGGAAGTAGCTGTATTTGTTAGCAGTTCTTTTTCTTGACGGATCTTGGTTTGGAGGCAGTTACTGGTGCTGGTGCCCGTGACGGACGCCGTACCGGCTGAAGGATGGACGCACCGGCATGGGATCGGATCCTTGTCTTGCTTTTTGTAAGATGGAAATCGGCGTTACTGTCCCTAGTCTTCTTTAGTGTACGCCATTGTAAGTCCTTGATGATTTTAGAGACCTACTGTAAACCTGGAATAACCATTGACAACAAATCTGCTGCTCTAACGTGGATACTCTCAACTTTGTTTTATATAAGTCTTTTATATAAGGGTTCCAGACGGCAGATGAGTATTCCGTAAGGGGCGAACTAATGACAAGTAAGCGGTCATCGCTTTGGCACTCTTTCTCTCTTTCCACCATTTGGATTGTGACAATGCAAACAGCCATAAATATATTGAATCATCATTGCAGTCATCAATTTAAAATCCAACAAGCGATATTAATAGCTCCCTATTGAGAGCTAAATCGCTCCGATAGCGATCCGCCTCAGCGGGTTACGGCTGATTTAGCAGGCTTACAGGATTGAGCAGTCGATGGCTTTGTCCCACGATACGGGCCTCAAATGGGAAATTTGTTGACGATCTCAATTTTCATTCACCTAATCTCCAATTGGATTTAATAGTCCGTTTTTACTGAGGATTTACCTTGTCTCTTAGAAGCGTGGCTAGAAAGTTCTGACTAAGTATACTGTCGGCAAAAAAATCTCAAGCCTTCATCCCTTCCTTTGTCGTACAGGGGGGGGGGGGGGTTGTCGTACCACTTCGGGTGTCGTGTCAGTTTCGGTTACAAACTAGGACTTTCTGGCTCTTTTAGGCCTACGAAAAAGAGTGGGGTACCCGAGCGAAAAAAAAAAAGCTGGGGAGCCGCCCGGGTTTTTCTTCGGCCATCGTCTAGATAATCTCTAAAATCTCTCTTTGGCATATAGAACCCAAACGATTTCGTTGTGGACCCTTTAGCCCACGGTTCTCAAATCGCCGATCAACACTGTTTTGGTATATTGCAAGCGAGTCCTGGGAAGCCGTAACTCGCTCGGGAGCTTTGAATCGAATTACCTTTGAATCCGGGTACTGGATTTGCAAGCTCTAACTCTAATTTCCTCCGGAAATCAACTATAAGAGCATGTGTAAATCTTACTGACATGTTCCCTATGTTGCTATGAAGACCATTTGCAAGATTCATGTAATACTTCATACATGAATTCACCATATTTATGTTATCCGTGCCACATCCATCTAATTCCCTCATATAAGTCGTAATTATGGATTAATCTCACCATTAAGCACTGGGTTATTTTTTAATGTTTTTTTAGGATTGAACAAAAATATGGCTTTACCATCTCACGCCACAAGTTGGAGGAAACATGTCGGTGCTTACTTGTACGCTATAGTGAAGGGCACAATACACGTCTCTTGAGATTGAACTTCACAAAATAAAAAGCTTGATGACAACTCACATGATCAGGCAATTAAATCGCACATCTTCCTGCTTATGATGTTAATTTATCGGTCCCAATCAGTAAACATATCATGAAAATTAATTCTTACCGCAGACTTCTGAAGTCTTTACGCTTTTTGTATTTGGACACAAAGAATGATGATAAGCATGATATTGAGATCGCAGACATTGGAATCCAGCTCCACTAATGTGATCCAATTGCAATTTAGACTAGTGGTAAGCGGTAACCTGCAGCTTGTGAAAAGTCGCTTGACGTCTTGGACCAAAACGCTACGAAACACGGGTTTTTTTTCGTTTTGGAAATAGGCCGAATCGTGTAATGATAGACAGGAGAACACATTCGCTACTAAAATCTAACGAGTTTGCATTTTGGTAGGTGAAAGGAAAGAAAATGTTAGGTAAGTCGGACGTAGAATAATCACAGCGCCATTTTCAGTGTGTTAGCAATTCCCCCAGGTTGGTACAGGTGGGCGAGAAGACGAAGTACTTGGGTTACGACCGCCATTTCTGGGAATTCTGCGACGGAAATGTTCAGCCTGGATAAGTACATCGCAGATTGGTTAGGTAAAACTGTATTGTATGGAAATTTATCGGCGATGATTTTTTATTGATTGACTAACGTGATACGGCGGCATTTTATGAAAATTTGGAAAGCCCCATCATCTTAGTCATCACCGAGGGTTCCGCTCAAAATTAGTTCATGTAGCACATTTTTAACACAAATAAATTCTATTGGTTTGGCGTGAAAATTTACATTTGCTTTCATACATGGAAAGGTTTCCGAATTTTTTGTGTCCAGTTGTGAATTTCTGCAAGTATTTGCACTGTGTGAACCAGTGATCAGTAGTATATCCAATGAGTTCATATGGATGTCAACATGATGCCGCTTACTTT
The DNA here is from genome assembly GCA_023653785.1 of Ophioderma brevispina. Taxonomy (NCBI): domain Eukaryota; kingdom Metazoa; phylum Echinodermata; class Ophiuroidea; order Amphilepidida; family Ophiodermatidae; genus Ophioderma; species Ophioderma brevispina. Next base: position 19,253 of record JAMKCH010036442.1, on the reverse strand, counting down.
CCAGGTATTTTTAGAAAACTAACAAAATTTCGAGTACCGGGTACCCGCTCGAAAAAATTATATCGGGTACCCTGGGGACCGCGACTACCCAAAATTTTGCAACCATGACTGCTGGTCCTCATCCATAGACCTCAAGGACCCTTACATGTTCCCATCATCATTCCCAACACAAATGGTTGAGGTTCAGATAAAAACAAGCGTAGCCTTCCGTTGCCTCTGCCATTAGGGCTGTCAACAGCGCCCAGAGTTTTCACCAGAATGGTAACATCGGTCGTCACGGGATACGCATTCACATGTACTTCGACGTTTGACTAATTACGCTCGGTATATCACTTTAGCAATCGCCCTTACGAATTTTGTATTGGAAACAAACAGTAGCTCGCCTAGATTTCATAGTAACAAAGACAAGTATCCTAATATAATGCCTCGCCTTATGGATCGAAGGTATGATAGTGTCTAGGCCTCTGGGATGGAAAATTTGCCTCCTCCCTGGGACTTGCCTTCTGGGACTAGAGTCTTTGAAAAGCACCCCTTTAAACCCCTTGCAGTCAGCTTCCGTGACTACCCTTAAGACTATTTTCTTAGCGATCGCTTCAGGTCGTCGATGATGTTCTGAGTACATTGCTAGGAATAGGAATTTTCGTTTTCGACAAAGCGAGGCATTTTCTTTGTATTTCCTCCCAAAGTTTTGGCCAAAAATGTGAAGAGTTCCTTTAAAGCATTCTCCATTGTTTCTTTCCCATCTTTAATCAGACTCTATCAGGTCCTTATAAGGATTAAGTTGTCCTGGTGAGGCGCTCAGTGGTACATTATAAAACAGATATATGCTCGCGGCACAAATTTATTTTATCACCTTCATCTAAGCCAGACCATCCAAGCAGAGATAAATCAAATATCTCAGGATGGATAGTAGAAATATTATGAGGAGCTAAGCGTTGTTGAATCGGGTTAGGCCTTAGCTCACTAACCCGCCAAGGTTGCCACTTCATGGGCATTCTATAACGAGGCTCCCTATCCAGGATATGTCAAATGTTAGTACCTGAAAATTGCCACATGTTCATCAAGACAACTTGCAGGACATTGTTCATGTATCTGCTCATCGGATTTGTACTGCAGTTTCTACTCTGACTTGTAGGGAATAGTGTGTAAAAGAATGTGTAGTTTGTGTATTTTTGGACAAAGCTATTTGGATTTGATTATGTGTTTATCAGTCATAAGTGGACTATTCTTGGCTGGTCCGCTATGTCAGGGCAGTTGACATCCGCTTCAGTACCATGTGGCCTTGCAGCTCACCTGCCGTCCTCGGGGCACGGTGCTACTCTATGCGCTTGCACGTGATAAGTAGATTGCCACTAAATAGGTAAGTGTATTTTTCACCATCCGCAGTATAGTTATGAACCAGAGAACATTAAATGCCTATTGCAAACATGTCTAGAAGGAGGGGGGAAAATACGACCTAATGTGCATCCGACCTCCCCTCCCCCTGAGCAAACAATGTCTCAGTTTGCGTTCGGGAGAAAAGAGGATGCGTTATGGTAGTGTTTGGCAATGTGCGGTACTGATGGTGGTGATGGCGGTAATGTCATACTTTATGGTGGTACATTTATATTACATTAACTTTCGGTGATATTCGGCATCTTTCGGAGAAGTGCACTGTATAATTTGGCATCATTAGGTAGTATTTTCCCCCCTCCTAGACATCTTTGCATAGCATGTAATTTTTTTTTTTTTTCACTTGAGCTAAGTTTTTCCTTTTAACGAAGTTTTTTCAAACGTGTAAGTGCCAAATGCTCAAAAAAAATAGAAAAAAAACCGAAGTTTTTATATCACTTGAAAACTAAGTTTTTCACTTGAAAACATAGTTTTTTCTCAGAAAACTAAGTTTATATCAGTGATAACCTTAGTTTTTCTATATAATTTGAAGCATTGGCGCTTGCCATAGCATAACCAGACCTTTGCAATGAAGGGGCAGACGGGGTGCCAATCCATTTTTCTGAGGGTGCAAATTTGGGTCCTTCTTCATAGACAACTGTACACTGTTAAGTTCATTTGGGGGATGGCATTGGGCAAGGTCTGAGCGTGTGGGAGCTATCCCCCTGCCCTCCCCCACCCTCTGGTTAAGCCACTGTTAATTACTTTAACACAAATTCAGAATTTCTGCTCTCCCTGAAATTCCCATCAGAAGTCTTTTTTTGGGTTCTGATACACTTGAACATAAAATATCTCTCAATTTTGTTAACTGACATCATACAGCAAAACAATTCTGGAACATCTTCTTTAATCCTCCTTTTTCCTTTCCAACCACGTTTATTGGCAAGCACAAGTGCCCAAGGACACATTCCCAATATAGCGAGCGAGCTCTTGCCCAATTTTAAAGCATATACCTACTTGCACAGCAGTCTAGTCGTAATAATGCCGTAGTTCGCGTGCCCATGTCCTTAGTTGTGAACATTGATGGAGACGTTGACGCTGTGAACATACTCTCCTAGGCTTATTTGCCAAAGTTCAGCCTTATGCGCAAGAACTAGATTTTATCTCAGGCATAGAGGGGAATGTATTCAGGGAAGAATAGGGCGACTAGTTGCATGTATTTTGAAATTTGACACTGCAAAACAAAATGGTGCCATTGATAAGTGTAAGTGATTCCAATTTTAAAGATTTACTTTCTGTAAATTAACAACTTGAAGCCAAGTTTATTTTACATACTATAGTGTGATATAATGGCACTTCTGGTTGGCTGTTGCTCCAATCATAAATTTATAACCGATCATGACCAGTTATGGTGCAATGATCAAAACAGTGAGGAAAAGCTTTTTTTTTTCAGGAGTAAACAATCAGAATTTTAACTTGTAATAAATAGGCATCTGATAGAATATTAGGGAAATAGTATGAACTGGCAGTGGGTCCAGGATTTTGGACATGAACATTGCTTCTACCCTCCACTTTGCCCAAGCATAAACCAACAGTTCACAATCCTGTTTTACGAACCCCAATTCATTGAAATTCCTTGCCTGTTAATTAAAAAAAATATGTCAATTGTGACCTTTTCTGAGTTATATGCATATGTGTAAGAGTCATAAGTCAAAAAGGTTAAAATTGGAAACATCAAGTGATACAATTACTACACCATGTGTCTCTCTTGTAAAAATTTAAGAGAATCTGCTGATCCCCCTCTCTAACCAATTGCTAAAAGGTCAAAGATCTAAAATGACCCGTTGGGAACTTTAAAAATTAATTACTCTATTGTTGGCAATTAAAGGGGGATGATCCGATTAAAGTCTATAACTTTTTCATCTTGTTAGAATGGTCTTCACCTCAAAACCCCCCATCTGTAAAGTTTCACGCCGATATTTCAACCCGTTTTGAAGTGAGAGCCAAAATGTGATTTTGTAATCCACATAGAGTACTTTGTAAAATTAATATTGGTCAAACAAAATGGAGCATATTTTCGCCCATAACATCCAAAGCAAACATCCTTTGGCTCTAAGATTTCACAGGGTAAATGAGAAAAATAGTAGCTTTCTTCTAATACCAAAGTTTCATCCACTTCCGGGAAAATCTGTGGTCCCTGGGCATGAGGCTATTAGCGTTTGGACAATAGACCTTTAAACAATGTACCTTTAGAAATTTTACAGGGGATGATAGAAGATGCCCCTAAGAAATGCACTGGGCCTTGATTTACTGTGGAATAGGAAATTTTCTTTATTCTTTTAATTTTTGGTTGCTTTTTAGTGGATAATTTATGAACAACAATGAAAAGCTTACAAAAAATGTGGTTTGACCCTAAGTTTAATGGGTAACTGTTTAGAAATGCCAAATTTTTTCTAACCGAAAACGAGTGAAAAATTATAAAAAGTCCATCACAAAAAAGTTGTAACCCCTCAAACACCAACAATAATTTATATTCATATCTACACTGACACCTGAAACAATCTGCTATGCAAAAAAAAAAAAAAATAGGCTTATTGTATAACACCTTTGTAGATCCTTGTCAATAATTTGATTGGAGGATTTAGCGGTCAACATGGCAGATATGAAAATTCTCTGCATTTTTGCGGGTCGCTGGTTTATTTTTTCCACTCGTGGGTTTTCTCCGCATTTTCTCAGTTTTTAGTTCGCATGAAACGATTGTTCATGGAGCACATACTAGTCCCAAATTCTGTATGTGTGTCCCTCCCGATGACTCGTTCCACCCTTTTTTCTTCTGCCGCCAGAAGATTAAATCCAGCTGAATTAACCAAACCCTCGTGCAGTGGTACACAGTTCTTTTTGTGTGTATACATCCATCTTTTGTTTACACTTCTCAGCTTTTACTATACTCTCTTGTTGAGTTCAAGAGGCTCATATTTCCATGCATGGCCAAGGTCAGTGATATACATACCCATACTTGCATCACTAGTGATAGTGACATTCCCCGCTTGGCACTAAATGAGACTAGTCCTAACCTAAGGTAGCTATGTAACAGTTGTTTCTGATTGGTTGGGTCAGATTTTGCAAAATTGGGTGCTTGACAAATTAACTGTAGATGACTTCTATAAGCCATTTATATCCAACATAATACTTCCCAATGTTATAATCATTGTGGTACAGAAATTACATTGTTTTGTATGTATATTTTAAAACACTGATGAGCATGGAACTATTTCATTAAGGCATAGACAGATTTCAAGTGTGGTAACAGGCACAACTTTTGTACCGCAATGTATGACAGGTATTACTACACATTAGTTGGATCTGGCCTTTGCACTAGATAAAGTTCCCTTTAGAAAAGGGAAGTATGGTAAACTGAACTTGGTGTTCCATGCAATGCGATATCTACTTCAAAATAATCCAGATGTATCAGAAAAAAGTCACATTAAACTGAATGTCTTTTGTGTTCAAAACATAAAGTTTGATCATCTATGATGTGCCTTGCATAGTATTCATTAAAATATAGTGTTACAAACTCAATTTGTTGTTTCATTTCAAAAATTGTGCACTAAAATGCGGCAGATTGTGTCCCCTTTTTAAAAAGGACTCGTCTGTTTGAACATGCTCGTGGAGCTAAACGCTACGCCCCGCTTTACTTCAAAACTTTATAGGATGAATAGAGTTAGGTGCCGCAGAATATTATGTGTCGCTTTTGCTGCATATTTGCATATTCATGAATTTTTAATTACTTATTTGCATATTTTTCAGACATCTCGGTTAACCTTTTTTTAAAATGCTCTGGAGGCTAAATGCTATCCCCCGCATTTATTCAAACTTGATGGGATGATAGAGGGATGTGCCTCATATTATGGGTCAGCTTTTGTCTGGCTGCATTATTTGCATAGATTCATGAATTGTTAATTAGCTTATTTGCATATTTTTCAAACATTTCGGTTAACCTTTTTTGAAATCCTGCTGGCTAAACGCTAGATCCAATTACTTCTACCTTTTGGTAGGGTATACGTGATAGTGTGAGGTGCCGCAATATTATTTGTAAGCTTTTGGCTGCATAATTTGCATATTTTCCCCCCCCCCCATGAAGATTTAATTAGCTTATTTGTTGGCCATCAAATGACAACCCTTCCCCTGCAGCTTGTGTGCAAGTTTCTTAGGAGTTTCCTAAGGCATTAAATAATGTAACTTGGTGGAAGGAAGCGGGTTTAAAGAGGTTCTCGACCTGATTTGAGTTTGGTGCATAATTTTCGGGGGGCGAATTACATATTCAAATGAGCTAATTGATCGGTGCAAAATCAGCGTAATCGCTATATTTTTTACAAACTGTACATCGATATGCACAATTCCCCTTCACTGCACGAAAACCCATTAGGGTGCGTAATCTTCTTTGCCATTTGGAAATTCCTGATACATGCGGCTTAGTTATGCAAATGAAGCTAATTAAAAAGTAGCATAATTGCCTGTATCGCTAAATGGTACATCGGATCTGCAAAAATTCCTTTGCTACATGAAAAAACTACTATCCCATACATCTGGTGTGTAAATCATGGAGGGGGGAAGAGTGGGGGTGTAAGGGTGGGTGGGGGTGGCGACCCCTAGGGTGCGAACCGTTTGTGACCCCAATGTGAACCTCGATGACCTTGGTGACCCCCATGTGACCTTGTGATCCCATGTGACCTTTTGTGAACCCAGGTCAAGCTTGGTGACCTCATGTCACCTGGTGACTTCATGTCCCTTGACCCCTTCCCAACAAACTGCGGGATGGCCGACGACACTCGGTTCCAACGGCCCAGTGATGCATTTTTTCATACATTTCGGTTTACACTTGTTTAAAAATTCTCTGCTGGCTAAACCCTGTGCCCGATTTACTTAAAACTCAGTAATTTTGCATAACACTGTTTTCCAGTTGCATTTGTTTCTCTTTCTAATCATCATTTGGCCACACTTAATCATAAGCAAGTGATCGCGCAACCAGGCTAACACTTGTGGGTTCGAAGAACCGCCTTGTTAGTAAAACTCTGCAAAACAAGTGACAAAAACAAAAAATCTGGCTAAAATGACAAAGAAATCGTAAAAACACGAGCCAGAAATATGGCATAGTCATTTAACCATGTCATTGAGCATGCTTTGACCGTGATCGACCATAGGTTCAACCATAGGTTCAACCATGGTCAACCATAGGTTGGACTGAGGTGCCATTTTTCAAACCTATGGTTGATCATGGTCAAAGCACAGTTGGCCATGGTCAAAGCACAGTTGGCCATGGTCAAGCACAGTTCTACCATAGTTGACCATGGTGAACCATGCTAGCATGGTTGACATTTCTCCTGGGTAGTAGAAAAATTACTTATTTTTCATAGTTTTTGTAGAAATATATGAATTAATCCTAAAAATTTGCATTAAAGGGAGATGGTCCAATTTATTTATATAATTTTCATTTTGATTGAATGAACTTGACCCCAGTACCCCATCTGTAAAGTTTTTTCACTGATTTCATTCCATTTTGAAATGTTCAGAGCTAAAACATGGATTGTAAGTCCCATATAGGATATTGTGTAAGATTAATTGATGGTCGACCAAAATGGGGCACTCTTTTGCTCATAACATCAAAACCAACATCTATTAGCCCAGCCTTGATTAAATTGCTTTGTGGTTTTATTTTTCCCTGTATAAAACTCCTATCAAATTCTCACAAATGCGAGAAAAAGCCTGGCAGATAAAATAAGGCACTCTGTCTGAGCTGAACTTAATATTGAACTTGGTAGTGGGCTAGCTAGTGGATGCTTAGAACATAGGCCAGATGATTTGGAGACCTCAAATTAGGTTCTTGAGTCAATTCTCAACACGGTAAAGGTCTTTTTTAAAGTTTTAGGGAGGGGTAATATGTTCTACTCCTCGCATGATTTCTGTCTAATATGATCTGTGACATTATTTGTATCAGACGTGTGAACCAGTGAATGACGTTGTTATATTAGTCTCCATTTTTGTGATTAAAATATTAATGTGATTCTCAATTTTATTTTGAGAGAAGGGTTTTCTCATGGAAAAAAAATATATAATATTTAGATCATTTGTGCACAAGGCTCATTTACTTGTGTTTGAAAGGTATTTCTGACCTTTGATGTCCACGACACTTCATAACAACGTTGATAAAGTGCCTTCAACAAGGCTAATAAATATTACATCAGCCCTAATATTTCACATGGTAAATAAAAAAAATAGTAGCTTTCTTCTGACATTAGTACTTTGACAACTTCTGGAAAATTCTGAGGTATTTTTAATGATGCTCTTAGTGATAGGGCCATGAACTGTTAATTTGCATTAATAATAGGCTATGATTTCAACCTTTCGCTTGAGAAATAATTCAACCATCTTGTCCAAGGCTGCAATTTCTACGATTGACTTGAACTGACTAAAGAACTAATATTCCTTCTTTTGAAAAGAAAATTTGCAGTTTTGAGAGCAAAACATTGAGTAAAACTAACTGGTTTTGAATTCTAAATAATAATTCCAAGAAAGAAGGAAATAAAACATGCAAACAAAAAAAACAATCATGCAATCGGAATCGACATTATGTCGCCTTGGTTGTATGGATTGGACCCACAATAAATGTAGTTCTTTTTGAAATTTGCTTGTCCACTTCCTAATAAATTTTGACGGTAGTTAATTGCAGCCGGCTACATTGTTATGATAGCCTTGAGAAGGTGCGAAGTTCTAAACCTCAAGGTTACGTTATTGAATGTGCTTGCGTACATACTTTAACACTTTGCGTGAAGCTAATGTGAGATTTTTAAAAATGTTCAAAGGTAATTCATAAATCTCTGATCCGGGTCTAGGCATGTTTTATTTCATTTTGCTAATTTCAATTATAGCAGTTCATAATGAAATTTTCTTAAATTTCACTCAGAGAATTAGCATCCAGCTTCTAAAAGCCCTAACTGTTTACCTAACGTGAGTTTTTTAATTTTATAGAAAGCGTTCATGGACGGTTTAAAAGGAAATACAAAAATCAGTGTGATGACTTTTGACCTTGAGGGAAATAGCTAATGTTATTAAAGGTCCATGGCCCGGTCGCTAATAGCCTCGTCCCCAGGGACCCCAGATTTTCCGGAAGTGGTCAAAATTTTAGTATCAGAAGAGAGGTACTATTTTTCTCATTTACCCTGTGAAATCTTAGAGCTAAATGGTGTTTGGTTTGGATGTTATGAGTGAAAATATTACCCATTTTGGTCGACCAATATTAATTTTACATAGTACTCTATGGGGCTTAAAAATCACATTTTTAGCTCTCACTTCAAAACGGATTGAAATATCGGCCCAAAACTTTACAGATGGGGTTTTGGGGTGAAGGCCCTTCTATCAAGATGAAAACTTGATATACTTAAATCGGACCATCCTCCTTTAATACCTATTAATATCTATTCCAATAACCAGTTGAAATGCAGCTCCTAAGATTTAAGCCCTAACACTCTCCAGCCCTACCGTCATTCTCACAATGTTCCTTATTAGCTAAAAAAATCAAGAAAGGTCCATATTTTTATCAGTCATGAGAAAATGTTCATTTATGATCTGAAACCAAATGTGTTATAAATTACTTTTTTACACAAAAAGTTGATATAACCCCCCAATTTAGTCTAATCCCTAACCTCTAGGCCTCTTGCAATGTTATAGCCAATCAGAGATACTGTAAGAAAACTGACTGTCTTCAGGGGATTTGTGAGATTTCAAATAAATCTCCAAATTGGTTGTGATTTTTGAACAATCCTTTTCAGATTTAAAACCAAATTTAATCAAAAATTCAAATCTACCAGATTTAATTTGAATTCTAAAAAAATGGTTCATGTCCTAACCACAATCCTTTGGTATTTGTCTTAAATCCTGTGAAATACGAGTACAGGCCACTTGTAAACTGAATCTTCAAAGTAAGCCACGCAACTCAACAAAACTTTCACAAATGTAAATGATACCTTTTTCCGGCTTAATTTATGTCATCGTCCATATCGGACTTTTATATTACAGACCTATGGATTACAAAGAGCGAGGATAGGTCAAACTTTGTAAATCAAAAAATCCAATTTGTAATTAAATCTTGTTTGAGGATGAAAGCTGTATTAGTAAAGGATTGGAATACAGTTCTGGCTTATTAAAAAATGGAATTGATCTTTTTGTCAATTGAGAGAATTGGAAGTCAAATGAAAATTGACAGATTTGATATGGGGAAAATTATTTCGACATTATTTCTGTATATAGCAGTTTGTTAATATACTGGAATTTGTATCTGTGATCTACCATTATTTCATCAGTCTTCTGAGTTTATTTTACAGAAATTGGTGCCTTTTAATCTACTTTGCTTAAGATGTTAGTTTATTGTGGGCTGCCAGCATATCAGGCAGGACCACTCTGCAATATGTTGTGTGTATGTAAGTTGCCCACAGCTTTCTTTGGATATATACTGAACGCTAAAGCTGAGAACTGCAAAATTATAGTTATACCAAATATTTTTACACCCTGTTTTTGCTATCTTCGGAAGATAGCAATCCATGATACAAAAATGTTTGTATGATATTTGCAAGTTGATGAGTTATAACTGGAAGCAACATGAATGATTGAAGATTTCCCGATACTGTTTTGTGTTACAATGCAGTAAACATACACAATTTTATCAGTGCGTTATATAAAGACTCTCGAGACAAATAGTTATATTAATAATGACCTGACTTTTTGATCTATTGTCATCTTAAGATTTCTTTCAATTCAACCCTTCTGTTAAATCTCAGTGTTATACCCTTGTGTATACTATTTATTATACAAGATGATGGTAATAATAAGTATAATAATAGTTATACTTTTGTTTAACTGTTCTCTGAAGATTTCAATCAATTACACAAAAATCTGCTATATTTTGCCATTGTCTCAACCCTCAAGGTTCTACCACCTTTCTTACAGTATTTTTTTATTTGCTCATATCCTGATATAGCATGATATAACTGCTCAGTAACCAATTAAAGTAGACCTTTTATATATCTGTATGCACTATAGGCTTTTCTTACCATGTCTCAGATTGCTTGTTCATTAAAGGCTGACTCAGAGATTTCCAGAGGAGGGCGCTCCAATTTCAAACATATCGTGTTTTTTTAATATAACATAATTGCTTGTTCCATATACTAATCAATGTGTTGAAATAACAGCTCAATCAAAGTCCTTCATAATCATATAGAAAATCACAACTTGTTATAAAATTGCGAATCCAGAATTTTGGTTATTACACATTATCCTATGGCAATGTTATACTGTAAATAAATGCTTACTGCATGGAAAACGAAAAAAAAATCCGAAATTCATATCTAACCTTGGAATTAAGCATTTTAGGTGAATATCTTTATGTATAGTTGACCTTATTTTTAATTAATACACAACATAGTGATATTTCAAAATTCTGAAGTCAGCCTTAAGTTTTATGATGTAATTAGCCAATTAAAAGGCCCAGTTGTGCCCAGCGGGTGAAGTTTACGTTAGACTTGCGGAAGCTTTGCCTAACATTGTCAAATCTTCTACTACAGTCTGGTTAATAAGTTGTTAATAAGTGCTCATGGACTGTGTGAGCCAGGAGGAACATCGCACCTTGTTTCATGATGCGTAATTCGTCAAAGTATGCACCGAACCTCCGAGTAGCTTGTTGCAATTACACAAGGTGTGCGTATCTTCTGTCCAAGTAATTTTTAATCCCACTGTAATTTATTTATAAGGATTATTCATTCAATTTAAAACTATTATGAACAATATAAAATAACATAGTAAAAGACAATATTACAGAGACTAGCCAAGGATAGCCCAAGAAAGTGACTTATTTCCAGTGGGGTCCTAAGAAATTTCTTTTCCATATATTGAGGGTATTCAGGTAATTGTGAAGTATACTAAAAAACAACAAATGCTAAGCATAGATCAAGCGTCTCATTACCTTGATGGCTGCATACTAAATGTGTCAAGTCCATGTCAAAGATTAGTTGCTGACGTAACCACATGCGTGATGCAAAAAAACAACAAAAAATCAAAAATTTGTGTCCTGTAATTCTGAACATTACAAATACCCCTAAAATATGCGTGTTCGTGCAATTTAAAAATAAAAATGGCCAGACAGAATTTTGGCACGTCTATTTCTATAATCATCTGTAAAATTGACAGTTTCTTGATTGTGAACATCTTTTGCTTACACTACTTCATGATGGAAAATGTACCGTTGCCATAGCAACACAGCCTTGCATGAAGCCAAAACGAGTATTTACACAAGACTTAATTGCCATTATTGCCGGAGACGCAAAGTGCACAATGTCTATTTTTGCACCGAGTCAAATTAGAGTCACTAGCTGCAGATATAATGGACAAATTGTCCGATGTTTTTTTACAGCTTTTTACTTGCATTTGATAATGAATTTGGTAATGAATAGATATGAAAAGAATAACCTACAAGCTTTTGAAAAAAGAAGGGTAGACTTCCAGTGCTCATGCTTTTACATGTGGTCTTGATTTGTTACAACAGCCCTGTTAGTGTTTCCAATGTAAAATTAAAATCAGTGTTTTTGGTGCAACAAAAATTTTTCTTTGCAAAATTCAAAGAGTCCTTGTTTGTGCGATAAAATTTTTCAAAATTTCAAACATTGAACAAAAGAATAATTAGTGAACCATAAACAAAAATGAAGGTGCTAGGATCAGAAATTATTTTTTTTAAAAAGGGTGAAAAACCCAGACCTAGCTACCTGCCCATAGCCTGTTATTCCAATGTAAAAATATATTAGGCTTAAAGGTGCGTGTTCCGATCATCTTGGGACCCCCCTGATTTACCCGGAAGTAGTATCAATTTTGATATCAGATGAAAGGCCGTATTTTTCTCATGTCTTGAAATTTGAGCCCTCAAATCCATTTCATTTCCAAGATAAAAGCAAAAACCTGCCATTTTTATTGTTAACCATCAATATTAGCACAATATTGAATAGGGCTTTGCAATATGCATTATTGTGTCTACCATAAAAACCGCAAGTTTGTTTCCCATGGTACTTGATGGAGCGTATGTGCAAGTGCCAGGCTCTCATATCAAGTAGGGAACACAATAGACATAAATCGGAACAAGCACCTTTAATTTACCAGAAGTGGTCAACATTTTGGTACAGGGATGTCTATTCTTCCGTTATTCGTCCCTGAGGTGGGGGAATAGGTTTTGTCTGTATGGTCATTTGGGGAAGAATATGATGCTTTGGTGATTGGAACCAATGTTAAATTTTGGGGAAGAATTGGGATAAAATGTGGCAAGGAGGCGGAACAATTCTGATTTTCTGGAAAAATAGACATCCCTTTTTTGGTATTTGAAGAAAGCTACTATTTTTTCTAGTTTACCCTGTGAAATCTTTGGGCTAAAGGATGTTTGATTTGAAATTGAAAGTTATGAGTGAAAATGTGTCCCATTTTGGTCGGCCAATATTAAAGGTGGCATTTGTTGATTTCAATTCACACCTTCTGTTTCATTTTCCCTAGATATGCTTGAGTAAAGCTATCTGCAATATTTTAGTTGTTTTCCATCTGGCGGTTTTGTTTTATGATGAACCAAATGCTTGTTTTCCCACTGTCCTATAGGCCACTGTGGTTGTTATAATTTCTGCCCGTCCCGTTTATGGACATAAAATACAATGTTACGAATTTCTTAAAAGGTGCAACGTGAGATTTCAAATAACAAGTGTCCGAAAAAAAAAATGTTAAAATCTGTTTTTTTGCACTGGTCTAAAGTTTCTTCTATCAAAAATATCCCCTACTTAGAGGATTAAGCCGAGAACTGTTTCTATGGTAACAAAAAAGGTGAAATTTCTAATTTCCTATCGGCAAATACGAAATTCAGCCTATGTTTCTATGAAAATAAAATTATACAAATCACCTTTTGTTTTCATTTAAGAGTTATTTTTCTGCTGCCAAATAAAAGGTAGGAAATTTATTTTTGGAGTGTCTAATCTATACAAAATCACTCCTAATCACATAAATATGGATGCCTTGAAATCTCTCGTTGCACCCTTTAAGATCAACCACATTGCGTTAAGATTACATACACATTGATTACTAAGGTTAACGGTTTCAGATGATATAACTCTCATCTTTTTTAGAGGTAGGCCAGGAGACTTGTTTTGGATCACGAAATGCCCCTTTAATTTGATACGCAGTATTCAATGGCATCACAAAATCAAAATGTTTAAGCTCTCACATCAAAACGGGTTGAAATATCGCACAAAACTTTAAAAGATGGGGTTTTGATGTGAAGGCCATTCTACCAAAGAGAAAACGTTTGAATGGAGAGTTTTAGGAAGCGAAATTTCATTCTTAATTGCACTGGATTGGTTGTAAAACACCTACGAGAACGTTCAAAAGTTTTATTGACAAACAGTACAAAAGAAACCCGCAAACCTTGTTTTGAACGTGCCTCTATCTATCGCCTTATAGAAAACCATGCTGATTTTCTGTCGTGCTGACAGCACACTAAATCAATATCTTATTACATAAAGAACCGGATATTCAGCTTAATTCACTTCAGGTGTGATCTAATACATTTGGTAAGCATCCAAATAGCAAAAACAGGGTTGAAAATTAGGGGTGCTTTTTCTTTCTGGAATGTCCTCCATGTCTCTTTAGTTCATTCTTAAATCCGTCCTCCACCTTACGTATGTATGTATAGTGCGTTTCATAAATGATTGTCACTTTGATTTATGTATGTGGTGTACATTAAGCTCTGCTTTATTAAATAATGTTTTTGATTTATTTTCATATTTGCCCTCAAATTAAATTGGAGGAAAGGGAGGATTTTGAAAATGACATAAGACATAAAACACTTCGGGTGGTAATTTAATTGCCAATGCAAGCTTTAGATTTCCCTTGCCTTTGTCACCCTTGGAAAATAACTGTTTAAGTACTATGCATTTGTTGAAATTACAATTTCACACACCACTACCACCCGGATCGTTCACCGTTTACAGTTTATTAATGCCCTCAATTTCACAATTGTAAAAATGTTGCAATCCAATGAACATTAAATTGCCTCTTAGCAGTTTTGAACACCCACATTCTAAAAATATGTATTAAAATCAAAGCATTAAAACTTTGCTGTGGCCAATGTATCGAGAATCACCCTGCGTAGGTTATTAACAGTTTAGTTTCATTACCCCCACAAATGACCTATTGGGTCTTTTGTTGGTATCATCTTAAAGGCTGCCTCTAAGATTTACTGAGGAGGGCGCCTCAATTTTCAACAAATTGTTTGTTTTTTGCATATATACTAATCTGTTCAGTTACTATCCTGTGTAAATATGTAAATCTCAAATCGAAGTCCTTCTATAGAAAATCACCAACTTTGTTTATAATTTCCCGGATCCGGAATTTTTGTTATACACAGTAGCCTATTACCTGGTAACTACACGAAATGTTTACTATCCATGACCTGGTATACTACACATACATGTTTACTGCATGGAAAAAATCATATTCCTCTCAACTTTGAATTTGCTTTAAGGTGACTATCTTTATTTCGAGTTGTATATTTTTAATAAATACACAAAAATTATATTTCAAAATCTCTGAGTCCAGCCTTTAAGATAAGTTTACTGTTTGAAGATTGCAAGGCAATTGTCTTGAAGCTTTGTGATCTTCATACTTTATAGCCACTGGAAATTGGTAATGTGACCAGTGCAAGTTTAAAGGCTGATTGATAATTAGTGACTGCTGATTAATGACCAGCCTGATATGAATCTGTCTTTTAAAACCGACTTGAAGGAAAGTTGAGATGACCTCATGCTGTTTTTTTTTCATTTGTATGTAACAGGCCTTTTGTGATCCACAACTTTCCCCTCCCGACTTACAAAAATAAAAAAGTTTGATATTTTTATATCACTGAACTGTTCACATATTAGTAATCTATGTGTACCCAATCTTAACACAAAACCACAAAGTCAGAATCCACTACCATTTTGTCATTAGCCTTTTCTCAAGGTCATTTAGTGAACAGTTTTAAAACGAGGTCTGTCATCACAAAATGCACCTTAATTACATACAGACTGTTAAAGGGTCTGCTAAGAGCCTTGTCCCCAGAACCCCCAAGATTTACTGGAAGTGATTAAAATTTTGGTAACCATCCATGAAGAAAGCACTAGTTCTCTCAGTTACCCTGTGAAATCTTAATGTTTATAATATTTTTAATGTTTTCTTATTTTATTAAATTTTGTAATTTCCTAAATATCAACGAATATTTTTTTCATCCATTGTGTCCTTTTAAAACTTTGATAAACTTCTTGAAAGAAAGAGCTCTCCTCTGCACCTCAAACAGCCCCGTGAGTTAAATCCAGCTGGGCACTTTTTGTCATAAAATGGGCCCCCATGAGAAAAAATAGTTTTGAACACTCAGTTGTTGGCTCAAACAAACTGCCGGGCCCGCTTCATGTTCCTTTCTTGTTTCTTTCCATTCCCCCCAAGCATTCTTAAAGCCATGGAACATTGAACATAAAATTCATTCTTTGGACAAGCCCTGTGACGTAAAATCTTGCCGCCTGATGAATAATTCAATTTGAGGGGCTTTATTAGAAAAACCCTAGGGATTTGTGGTAATTCTCTTGTTTAGAGCTCAGCGAAATGTTTGCATTTGTAATCTTCAACCGAGTTTTTTTTTTTGTGTGTTGCAATACTCTAGAGAGTGGTTTTTTGTCTTGTCACAAGCATCGAAGCATGCTGCAGCCACGAAGAAAATGCATTACTTGCCATAATAACAATAGGTAAAAAATCTGGAGATCAACCGCTAATGATCCTAACTGAATTTCATTCACTGATGGCTATCAGAATTTACCTAGAGCAATGCTTAGCAAATGAACAAACTTAATCAGACTGATTGTACGGGATCTGTTGCGTGATAAATGGAAGTAGATGGAATCACCTATCTGCATTTGCTTGCTGAGATCCAATCCTAAAAAGGCTAGAATTCACGTTCTCGGCTTTTGTGCTCGCTATATTCAAAGATATTAGCCCTGTGGCCCACTCCATGGAAAAACTTAACATTTTAATTGGACATACACACACACCATAGTGGTAATAGTATAGTAAACCAAGTTTTAAATTCCGTTTTTGTCCCTGCAACAGGGGTGGTCGTATACACCTCTTACTCAGCAATACTGCTGACGTGTGAGGATTTATTTTGCCAAAAGATAATTGACCGGATGCCCCGCCTGACGTCAATCCACGGTTTTCAGCGGTGGGCCTAATCCCTTTTGCAACCATGCCCACCCATGCAAGGTACATGGTGCTGGATGGCTTGCCATTAGCCTCCAGAAGCTGACGCCGCTGTAGGTAGATTTTTCTTTTTCATTATAACCAGGTAACCGCTACCCTCCTCATCAGTATTTCCTTAGAAACCCAATGTGGGTGCGGTTTTAGCCACTGACAATCCGGCCCGGGAACAGGAAGTACTGTCTGGTTACCAGGATAACCAGTATCAGGCCCTCAAAGGAAACCTACCTGACCATCTAGTCCCTTGAGCAAAGTCTGACAAGTCGCCCTCAGTTGGGAGTCACAAGAAAGCAGAGACCTTTCTTACTTACCGTCCCTTTTCTTCTATAGCCTCTACTTGTTAAGAAAAAAAGGGCCGCACCTTCCTACCTGAAAATAAGTTGTGACCCCTGACCACTTCCTGACTTCAACTACAGCCATGGTGGTAAAAAAATAAGTTGTTAAAAGCAATGCTATTGAAATCATTCTTCTTTAATAAAAAAATATGGTCAAGAACAAACCTGATGAAATATTGCCTTTGAAACAATAATGGCACATTTTTTGAAGAGCGCCCCCAATTTTCAAAAGTTGATATTTTGGCACAGTTACGTCGGTAATTGTCCAGGAAACTATACCTGCGAACGAGAATGCTAAGAAATGCGTATTTATCATAAAATAAGCGATTTTGTAGTTAGAATTGGGATCCTAGATTGGACTTAACGGCAGAGCTGGAAATGCTACGTTTATGTCCGTCCATGATAAAATAGTACCACCTCAAGAAGATAACCTCTAACTTGACTTGCCTGAACCAATAAAACAACTAATGGATGAGCGTAGACACGTACATGGCGCTATTTCCCGGTGTGAAAGTAATCATAGTCCGGCAGGTATCATAGTCCGGGCTCCATAGACGACAACGGAATAAAGCGTGAAACTAATGTTGCGTGAAGAGTCAACTGAATCGATTGCCCTATTGTTCACCATTGTTCCCGGACTGTGAGCCCGGAGGACTATATCTCCTACCACACCGGCTATTTCACATTGGAAGGCCGTTTCCAGCAGCCGTTGAATTATTATTACAAAATTCCTTTGTTTGTGACACACAGACATTTTCGAGCTTAACCATTCACAGGTATAGTTTACTAGCCAGTTACCAATGCAACCGTGTAAAAATCTCAATTTTTTTGAAAAATTGGGGGTGCTCTTCAAAAAAATGTGTTAATATTGCTTTAACTCAGACAATCATTCAGTGAAGTCTTGGAACACTTAAGTGTGTTTTGGAAAAATCCATCACCTTTCATCCCTGATGCTAAGATAATCCCAACCTTGTCAATGTGTCCTACGTTCCCCAAGATTGTTTGTTGAGGAGTGGGCCTTAGGAACTTAAAAAAATAGAAAATTGCATGCTTTGGAACTAAAATGTGGGCTAAATTTAGATTCTGAGGTGAACTTTTCCCTAAAATGGACATTAAGAACCAAATTATATTTCAATGGGGGTATTGCTGGAAAGGCACAAAATGGGGGTCTTTAAGGCTGCACATCACTATACCACTTCCCTATGTCAGTGAACCCCGGATGTTTTCCTGCTAGTGCTGTTGCTGCAATGCATACATGTAAAAGTGAATCTTGTAAAGAGCTGAATTGTTTCAAAATTTTATCTGACGATTGTAGCAGCGGCATACCAAAGCAATTGACCGGGGGAAGCAAAATTCCCAAGTCATTCCGGTGAACTGCTCCAACAAGTGTTATTGAATGGAATCAAATGATGTGTGAAAATAGCCCAATTTATATTAATTTGACGCATATTTTAGTTAAAGGTGGTTGAAATCCTTCAAAATTCTGGATGAAAATGCAACCATTTATATTTTGAGCCGGGATAGCAACTGCAGCCCGATATTTTAAGTCGCGAGGAGCAGCTTACCATATCCCTACCCTGGTCGGTAAGCCACTGCTTCGTAGCTTGCTGGAGGTGGATTGGACAACGTCTCACTACTCATAAGACAAAAATGATAACCAAACTATTGTCAGAGATGTAACTCTTCAGAAACTTACAGATTTCTGGTCATAAATAATTAAAAAAAATCCAGAAATAGGAAATGTAAAAAAAAAAAAAAATATTTTTAATTTTTTGTTTTCAATTTCTGTGATCAAAATTTTAATTATATAGGTAGAATTGCATCAAAAACCAAGTTTTAAGTACTCTTTTTTTTAGAAAGGGGGCATTGTACCCTAAAATCTCCTAAGAAAATACGTTCCCTGGTGCTTCACCGGATGCTACACTAAAACTTGGCCCAGCCTTTGGTTCAAATTTTGGATTTTCAGGAAATAGGACAACTCTTCTGTTACATTTCAGTAGTGTAAACATCTGACAGCTAACCTTTTTACATTTATAGAGTTAAATCTGAAAAATTATTTTGCTTAAACTTTGGCTCATGTTATAAGACTATAAATGGAAAATATTTTAGCTATGACTTTGTGCACTGTTAACTCATGGCAAGCCACCCCTCCACTCAAAAACTGATTTCTTTTTTTTTTCTTCAAAGATTGCC
>JAMKCH010036441.1:0-13911 GCA_023653785.1 Ophioderma brevispina | reverse complement strand
CCATCTTGCAGGGAATGGCAAAGTCCATTCCAAATTTCTGGAGACTTTCTAAATCTAAAGAACGACATGCATGTTGGATATGTATGCATAAAAGTATGGGTCACAATTTGAATAGCACAAGTACTTTGAGGTTGGGTATTAAATTGATCTGAATGACTGAACTAACACCTTTTGTTATAGGATTATGCATGAGTGAGGTGAAAGACTTCTATTAGGTAGCCCTACCGAAGTCCGAATTTACGTAAGTCCGAAAAGATTATCCATTGGATTATCACTTACTGATTTTTTGTTTAGTTAGTTAGTTTAGTTAGTTATACCAAAGTTTTAAATCCGGTTTTGTCCCCGTTAACAAGGGTGGCCGGATACACCTCACTCAGCAATACTGCTGTGTGAGGATTTATTGGAGCAAAAGATAATTGACCGGATGCCCTTCCTGCCGTCAATCCACAGTTTTTGGCGGTGGGCCTAGCCTTTGGGCAACCGTGCCCACCATGCAAGGCAGCATGTGCTGGATGGCCGCCATTGCTCTCCAGAGCTGACGCCCTTGTAGGTAGATCTTCTTTTTCATTCTACCGGGGTAACCAGCTACCCTCCTCATCAGAAATCTGATGGGGGTGACGGTTTAGCCGCCGACAACTCGGCCCTGGGACAGGTAGTACTGGTTACCAGGATACCAGTAGCAGGCCCTCATAGGAAACCTGACCTGACTGGTGTAGCAGGCCCTCATAGGAAACCTGACCTGACTGGTTGCTTGTAAAACGTACGTACGTGCAAAAGTATTTTTAATATTTTGACAAACAGATGACGCTTTTTGATACACTAAATAAATTGACAAATTCAATAACATTTTGGAAATTTATTTTTCAGTAAAGAGGAAAACAAACAGGCAAAAAACAAAAACAAATTTGGAAAGTTTAGAAGTTTAAAAGGTCATGAGAAAGTTCAAATATTATTTTTGTAAAGGCCAAAACTTTTTTTTTTTTTTTTTTTTCCTTCTCTGGTATTTGCTACTTTTTACCGGGGAAATTCTCTCTGGCAACCATCCTTGTTTTGGAAGGATTTTACCCGAGAACATACCGGATCACGTCAATAGAAAAAGACCCCGCTCCGCATCAGTGCGCATGCAGTAGAAAAACCGGAAATTGGCTGGGTCACTGAAGCAACGGCGCGGTATACAATTTAGATCAACAACACACAACTGTAAGTGCCATTAAAATACGCCGTGCTCGTTGTGTTCTATAGCGTAATGCTTGGTGCTGAAGTAACTATAAAGCATCTCGCTTAACTGGACGTCAGATTTTGGGCGAAATATCGTGAATCAACAACGTAATATTACAGAACTGTGCTATCATTCCCCGGACGGGGGTCAATCCACAACGCATTGCAATATTGACCCGTGAATGATCTCCACCCTGCAAATTTCACTTGGGTCACTAAAGTCGGCTATTTTCCTCGAATGCTCGCTCCAGTAGAAATTGCCCTCTCTCCACTATCGTACACTATTTACCGGGCAATATCTCACCGGTAAAATACTGGATGTTCAATAGAAAAACGCTAAATCTTGCAATTGTTTTAAAAATTTAAAAAGCCTGCATGTCAAGAATATAACATTTACAATACTTATCACTCAGCAATTGCCTCTTCAAAATCGATAGTAATATCCTTCCGTCTTTGTTGTCAACAATTGGTTAAGTAGCAGAGTACGCCTTCGGACTTAAACAAATTCGGACTTCGGTAGGAATGCGTTCTATTACTTGCATGGATATGCTAACATAACCTGCAAGTGGTTCGCTTGAAATCTGCATATTAGAGACAAAGCAGTTCATTTTATCTGATTCAAGAATTTGTACACGTGCATATAAAATTATGACTTTCCAGCAAATGTTCCCGATTTTAAAGTGTGATATTGTGCACAATGACCTGTACATTTTGACCTCAAACTTATTGATCTTAATTTATTCTGTTCTGGTGTGCAGCATAATCAGCTGTTTAGTGTACATTTTGAGTTGCCATCACTTGCAGGAGACCGTATGACAAATATCTCAAGTTTTTAATTTTTTTAACTATTTGGTGATTTTCCCTACTTTAATGGAATTGTACACAATATCCCTGATATATAATTATTTTTTTTTAAATTATCTTGCATAAATATCATAGTGACTATTATAAACGTAACCATAAATCCTTGGGTTTGTTTGCTTTTTATTTCAAAGGTAATCAAGATGGCCAATCGTGAGCATGCACAAATATGGGGGCGCATCAGGGAAGAGATGAAGAAAAAACTTAGAAAAGAATGCAAGACCACTATGACCAAAATCAAGGATGCCATCACGACACCTATACCAGAAAATATAGATGCCAATCAGTTTACTCCAAGTACAGGTAAATGACTGACCCAGTAGCTGATAGCTTTGTAGTGTTGATATTGATAATTACTATTATATCATCCTCTAGGATGCACAGGGAGCCATGGATATGAAGAGTAAGATAATAGCCAAGTTTCACAACATTTATGTAAAATAAAATATGGCCGAGGCTGATGTCGTGAAAAAAGAGGCTATTATCTTATTTAATGCACACCTAGGACGTTACTCATTGTTTTGAGCACTCTTAGCTTTTGGATAGACATAACTCTAATTCTGAGATAAGAATGGAAGCTAATAAAATAAAGTGGTCTAGGTCATTGAATAGAAATATATTTACACATAAAAAAGCATACCCAAAACAGATAGGGATTATCATTATTAGGAGGTTAAAGATGTCCAGGAAATCTGTACAGTGTGAGTAAACTGATTGTTCCCCAAATATCTGATTTTTTCTTGTCACACTGTGCAAGGTAGCTATTAAAATTGTAAATAATTCAAAAGTACAGTTAAAATACAGCTTCACAGGAATTTGAACTTATTCAATTTGGTTCAGCAAATTAATATCTGCACTGATTTAAATAAAGGGCCTCAGATTTGCTTTGTACAGATTCTAGTGATTTGGTTTTATGAAGCTCAAAGTTCACATGGATACTTGATGTACGGGTGAGTCCAGAAAAAAGTACAACCAAATGAGGATTTTTATGAAGAAACCTTAACGGAATTTGACCAAATTAATTCATGTGTTAGATAGTCTGTTTTATCAGCTTTCCAAATAATTAAATTTAAAATCGATTCAAGCCATTCAAAGGCTACAGTATTTTTGTGAAGTTTATCAATTTTCTGCCCCGAACAAATTGCTCACTAACGTACACATGAGACTCATTACGGCGCGCGTGGAGGGTTTAAAATAAATGAACAGGTGAGTTTCTTTGGCGCGGTATTCAATGCTCCAGCAGGGACAGGTGTTGAATGATAATGCAGAATACTAAAGATTTGTGAAATTAACAGTATTATTTAGAATGGACATTTTAATGCTTTATTCTGTTATCCATTTTTTCCCTATATACATGTAATTGGAAATTTTACTACTGAAATCAAAAGAATGAAAAGAAAAGAATGCTTCATATTGTGTCTTCAAGTCAACAATTGTTTTATGATTAATATTATTTTTGATATTTTTTGATATACGGTTTTCATTTTACAGTCTTACGCCCCACGATGTATCCAAGACATTTTCATTTGGGGAGGTAGGGACCATGCGATGGGAACCATTTAACCTTTGGGGCATCACTAAAACAAATGTTGCAAATGTGAAACACGGTAATCTGTCATACTAGTATCTTATGCTTTTCCTGATCTCTATTGGGCCAGGAGGGGGCAAACGATTTGAGTGCCAGATCCCACCGTTACTCTTCCCCTCACACCTCTCAACCACAGACTGGTTACGTCACTTGTGTTCCCTGACATTTATTCAAGGGTGCAATTAACGGAGATAAATGCTGCAATCCCAAAGCTGACGTAAACCAGAGTCTCTTGGGGTTTACTCTAGCGTGTAAATTTTCCGTCTTTCACCTCGGGTACTTTCACTTCCGCAATGTAACTTTGAACGCGTTAACATTTAATGCCGGAATTTTTTATATGAGAGCTAACCCACAGAAATGTCTACACGAAGAAAACATTGAAATCACAGTAGGGTTTTTCCAGAAATATCGCTCAATTTGGTTGTACTTTTTTGACTCACCCTGTATATGCTTAACACTGGTGTATAATGGTAATAACATGCCCCAATTGGTATAACACAGGCAGGCCATGGTTTATGCAGAGGTGGATCAAAGCAATGCTCCCAATATTCAGTAGCACTGCACCTTCATTGCCCAGAAATATCTGGAGAAACGAAGCCCCCATAAGTTCAATCCTGTTTCAAATAAGATGCCCTCGAGCTGCACGAACCCCGTCTAAGAGATTGATCTACCTTCAAGTGACTAAGTTTAACAATCATGGGACTGTTTGAAACAGACATCCAGAAGCCTGTAGGAAGACCATGCACCACAAGATCCGTGGCCAGACCTAAACATGGTTAGGAATGCTATCCAGATAAATCCAGAGTAATCGCCGTAACCCTCTGCAACTGAATCAGTCTGCTTCAACCGCGTTACCAGGTAAAACACAATATATTGAAAAATACCACCAAAAACAGGCTTCAATTTAGTATATGGCCAAGGTCATATTTTTTGGAACAATTTCTTTCATGATAATATTATAAAATACTTTTTATGCACTTCAATAATCTCTATCTGATAAATGCAACAACAGAAAGTTCTTTGCCTGTCTCTTTTTCTGTATCCTGGTTTGTGAATGCGACTTTAACATGTTTTACTGTACTAAATTGTACACACGGCATTTTGGAGCCCTCTAAAAATGAGCCATAACTAATTGAAAATGAAATGCATGAATCCCGGGATTTTTGACATGGTGGGATTGATAAGTATAGTTGTTAATATAAAGTATTAATAATAATTATTTCTAAAAGGTTACAAATATTTTTAATATTTTTGTTCATCAGGGACAATCATTTTGACCTCACCTTAGGTTAACTTTAAGTTTGCCATAACTTAATCAACAAATGTGGTCTATTAATGGGAATATTAAGACTCGTACCTTCATTGATATTAAAACCCCAAAGGTTACAGACCGGCCAAACAGGTGCCTACCGTGGATCATCTTTCGCATGTGTTTTCTTTTGTAAAACGCCATTTCTGTCATCTGCTGAATAAAGTGCCAGAGTCATTTTATTATAAAATTGTTCTGTTTACCCGTTAAGTGCACTGGTTTTGGTCTTAAGGTGTGTGTTCCGATCGTCTTTGGGACCTCCCCCTGATTTACCCAGAATTAGACACATTTTGACATCAGATGGGAGGCCGTACTTTGTCTCATTGTTGTCCTGAATTATCAGCCCTCAATCCATTATCAATTCCCAAGTTTATAAACAAAAAAATGCGCTGTTTTTAATTGTTACCCCTCAATATTAGCGCCAGTATTGAAAGGGCTTTGCAATATGCATTATTGCTTCCTACCATCAAAACCGCAAGTTCTTTCCCACAGTACTTATGGGGATATGTGCAAGTGCCAGGGTCTCACTTCGCATATCAAGTAGAGACCAATAGGCATAAATCCGACAACCACCTTTACATGATTCAGGTGAGGGCTAATGTATAAAATCTTTCACAAAAATATCAATTGTTGAAAATTTGAGGGCACACTAATTTTCAAAGGTACCAGTGCTCTTTACACCTACTCTCATGTTCAAAACTTTGATAGAATCATGGGGATAGAAATTGCACACTGCTTTTTAAAGGAACTATTAAAATACTCCCTGAATTTACATGACAAAAGGCATCATTAGGGAAGTTATTATTTTCCCTTGTCCTGCTAGGTACAGGACTAGAGCTTCGGAAGAGTTATGTTGCCATGCAGCTACCCATGTCATCAACACTGTCCTTTGAAGAAATCTCTGTAAGCTGCTGGGAAGGAATGGACAGAGCTTAACACAAGTCTCAAACTTAAGACATCTCTTCACATCTAAGAGAAGTCATGCATGGATCCCTGTTACGGTAGGTAAACATTTTGGTTATATGCAGGTCACTAATTATGGGGAACGGGTTGCGAAGCGTATCTTCCCTTGCCTTTCACCAATGAGGTCTCGGGTTTCGATCCCCGGCAGGAGCTCGTTCTCGTGGCTTTATACTCTTCCCGGCGGTTTTCCTTTCCGGCCGGGACCCGTTTCCACCTGCTTCAAATTTGAGCTTTTTGGCATAAATCTGTCTTGGTATTATGGTTTCTCGGATGTGCTGAGCACCCTTTCATGGCTGCCACACAGTGCCTTGAGCATGTTTACTTGATATGTCGCCGTTAAAAAACACAGATTATATATTATATTAATTTTGCAAGGAGTCTTCGGTGAAAACCATGACTGACCACTGAGAGGAAATGAGTTCTCTTCGAGAATTTCAAACAGCTGTGCCTGTAGAGGTCATGATATTCTTATGATGATTAGGCGAATTCTCCTAAGAAGTTTAGACATGTTTCCAGTAGAAAGTACGGGAGTAGGCATCTTTGGCATTGTGAATGAAGTGATGTTTCAAAATCGAAACAGAGATATTATGATGATGATGATTAGTCTAGACATACCACAGCTGTTTGAAAGTCTCATTTATTAGGACAAAACAAGAATAAAACAAAAAATATCAACGGCAACACACTTTTGACAACTGATTTGGAGTATTTATGCCACTACCTACATTCTGTGTTATTTTGATGAAATTTCATTGCGGGCAAATATGATTTTTCATAAGAATCTAGTTTTACACGTCTTTCTATGCAAAATAGGCATATAGAGGGCGCTATAACATACAAATTATGACATTTGTAGGCCTATATGGCAAGATTCACGCAATGGATTTTTTTTTTATTTTTGCATAGATAAGAGCTCTTGCATGTCCCTACTTATATCAGTTGTCAAAATTGTGTCGCCATTGTTTAAAATTGCTCTAAAAATAAAAGAGACAATTTACATGGGGTCAAAGAGCTGTGATACATCAAGGAGTTTGTGAACTTTTAAACCCTCTACTTTGCCACATCATGATTAATATATCTACTCTTGTGGTGGCAGAGTCTTCGGACATTCCTTCTACTAGGCAACCTGTCTCTCAACCATTTGCTCATACAACAGCCAAGTTGGTTCTTTGAGAGTGTACAAGTCAATTGATGACTTATGTAAACTGCAATTCAACATAAGAATGGTCATCACAATTCAGCCAGCCAGTTCTGATAGGAGAAGTCTTAAACGACCATCTGACTGCTCAGGGGTTTACGGCTTATGCTCCTGCACAGGTTGCACATTCACTGTCTCAATCTACTTCTTATCAGATCAATCCTAGTGAAGACCTACCTAATCTTGTTCAGAATTCTATTTGGTCAGAGTTTTCAGATGTAGTCTCCTTTATTTTAATGGATTCCTGAAGCCACTCCTTCAGTTGATGATGGTATGGAATTTTATCACTGTACCTTTGGTACCCAGTCCATGTTGGGATAGATGAAATCGGATGAAGTGTCTCTACCCTAGCCTTGACCGAACCCTCCAGCTGTTACTTCACTTGGCTCTTCCAAGAATAGTTCACTGCAATAAGGCTGTATAGTCTTGGTTACCTTGACCTTCCTCTTCCTAAAGTACAACACTTCATTTCGGCATGGCGGACGATGACTTCAGACCTTTGATTATTGCAAACCGTCTTCAAAGGATATCACCTAGTACTTTCTGCCTGTTTGTCGTCGAGAATTTGTTCAACGCCTATGCATCAGTCACAACCAAGGCTATGTTTTGTTGAATGAAATAAAAGAGTTGCTTCATATGAATGCCATCACTCACTTCAAGAAGCAGAACAAGGGTTTCTACTCAATATTTGTCCTTACACCGACAAAAAATTGGAGTTTTCAGGCTGTTGATAACCTACACCCTCTAAACAGATACAATCTACCTAGACACTTCCATACAGTAACTCTTTCTGCAGTCCTTAAGGGTCTAGTAGGGCTGGTTCAGCATTACTATAGATTTGAAAGATACCTACCTTCAATGTTTCCTCCACACCAGCAATGGCTACGCTTCTGGTTCAACATCTATTTGTATCGGTTCTGGGTTCTGCCCTTCGGTCTTTCGACTGCTCCTCTCATCTTTACAAGACTAGTGAAGACAGTTGCAGAGCACTTAAGGAGTCAAGGAATCCATCTTTTCATCTATGGTGATGATTGGATGATCGTAGCAAATCAGACCTACGACATCTATCCTTTGTCGTCAAGACAATAAGAAACTAGGCTTTTTAATCAACTTAAAGAAGTTGAGTCTCTCTCCATGTCAGAATCCAGAATTTTTAGGGCCTTTTTAGACCCAAGGATGTTACAAGGTTTTTCCAACAAGAGAGAGGTTTTCCAAACTTCTAGACTGTGTTCACCTCTTGCTGATGAGAACCTCCTCTCAAGATCGCCTTTGGCTTTGCTGCTTGGGAATTATTGCAGGATTGATCGACCTTCTACCTTTGCAGGCTAGAATGTGTCGTCTTCAACATCATCTCCATGCTTACTACTGGGATCATCGTTACGACCTTCTCTGTCCAGTTCCTCTAGGACCCCACGTTATAAGCAGCTGTGCTGGTTCAGCATGAAGAGTCTTATGGTGGGGAAACTGTTCACCGATCTTCCTCTTCAAGTTACTATCACCATAAATGCATTTAGGATAGACAGGGGAGCGCACTTGAATAAACTCAAGGTTGCTGGTGCATGGTCGAAATCTTAGAAGAAAATTCACATAAAAGTTTTTGAGCTAATGGCAGTCTTCTTAGTTCTTTATTAGTTCAGACTCAAGATATCTGAATAATCTGCACGAGTCCTGGTCGGAAATTCAACTATGGTTGCCTAAATAAATTGCTAAAGCGAAACAAAGAGTTTTCTCCATGTGGCATCCTGTCCAAGAAGAAGTTGAGGTTGAAAGTTTATTCAGAGTTGAAAGTGGAGTAGCATCTAAACAGCTGAATATGTCAATTGATATTTCAGAGTATATACAAACCTCAGATAGGTCCTGCTCGCAAAGTCAGTCTATCACTAGGGACCTATCACTAGCTTCCCACTAGGGACCTATCACTAGCTTCCAATATATTGCACATGGCTAGCGTGCTCCTCTTCATTACATCTTCTGAACCTTACAAACCATCATCTAAGCTATTTTAGCACACTAGGTCACTTCCCTCATATCTGATGCTTTTTCTAAGTGAAAGCCTCATCACTGGACAACTTTGAAGCCTTAAATCCTCATGCTCACGAAGAAGAAGTCAGGCAACCCCTTGGTCTCTTCACATAGGCATGAACATTATGACATATGGAAGCGGCAGGATGGAGGACTCCTACTACCTTTCAGTATTCTTATTTCAGAGAAGATGAGAAAGAAGGAGATGGCTCGAAATTGAAATCCGATTACCCCGGATGACTATCATTCAACAGCTCATTGTTTGGGTAAACCTTCAAGGGCGCTCGATGGCACTTGGAAGTAATCTGTTCATCCGACTCAACTTGGCCAGGTCAGGAAAGGTTCAGAACCGGAAGTATTGATACATGCCTATCCTTAAAACAGTAATTAATATCCAGCTAAAATTTCTCTGCTGGAATGAACTCCAAGTTTGTTCTGATCGATAATTATTTATTTATCTTTGGCGACAATAATTGAGGAGAACAGTGACTTTTTAACGAAAGATAACAGCAAAATTATCCCTTGATTTAATGGTTTGAGGTCAATAAAGGGATGTGTTATTTTGTAATTTAAACATATCGGTTCTGTGAAATACGATATGATGATGATTAGATAAAATGCATTTTAATACAACACAACCAACCGTTTGTGTAAGACAGTGTCCAAAGAGCCAAAATGCTTTGAAATTTGGGTCAAAGTGTCTGTAAGTGATGCAGAAGAGTATGTTCGCTCTACTGGTCACGACAAAGTGTAATGATTTTTGTAAATGCCAGGTGGAAACTGGGTAATTGGAATAGTTCTGAGGTATTTAAGACAAGATGTAGGTAATGTCTATAGTGAGAAGCGCAAGTTTTGATCGAATCAATCGGATTTAAAGGCTATTAAGATTGCCTAGGGCGGGATGAACCGTTTTTTTTGAAGTAACAGTTGAACATCTCCTTCTTTCTCATATGTCTGTTTATTTGAAGGATGCCATATCTAATTCTCAAGACGTGGCCAAGACCATCCTGTCGGCCAAAGTGTCGGAGATACGAGGGCCAGATGCTGTAGCATCGACATCACAATTATCTCAAAGGTGAAGAAAGGACTACTTATTCTGAATGTGCAACATGTAGGTTTTGTTTTGGGCTCCACTATACAGTGTGAGTCAATAAAAAACCCTACATTCAGGAAATATTTTTTCTTCAAAGGTTAAATGTTATTTTGCCTGAATGGTTTGCTTGGTGTTAGAGGGATAAAACAGGCATACAGAAGATTTTTATTTGGTCTGTACGTATGGTTATTTTGGAATTTGGGTTTTAGAAACTGTCAATTTTGCGCGAAGAGACCTAAATATTCAGTCTGGCCGATTTAGAATACCGTTGTGTCCCAAAAAAAACGCAACACTTGGTGGCAGGCGCCATAAGTTTTGACAAAAGCACGTAATAATTACTTTGTAGTAAGGTAAGATGAGAATGTTAGCAATATCCCTGAAAAGGTCAAAAGGTAGAGTAATATTTTTGAAGATGGACCCCAGAATCAAGTAACCTGCAGGACCCATTTAACCAAAATTGGGCGTATTAAATACAAAAAATTACGGCACTGTACGTTTTGCGCACCCAGAACCACCGATATGAATCTCAAAGTCCAACCACCCGTCCACCATTTCCACCCGTTTTTTAAAAGACAGGTGCTGCAACAAATATTCGCATATGAATGTTTAATTGGTAATACAACTAAAAACTGCATTTGAAACACACTTTAAAAGCTTTAAAGATCGGAAAAATTAGGAAAGTATGATCAACAAACTCTTTTATTGTCCAAATAGACTACATTGGATTAGAGTAATCATCATCAACATTTTGTGCGGCCACAAGAGTTACTCTTAACACCAAATTTAATGACAGAATAAAATATACTGATATGTTATTGAGTTTTGTAGTTGAAAACATAGGTTTTACCTTTGATTAAGTTGAGAATGTAACATTATTTTCAGTAACAAGCAAGTTGCAGCCCAACGCATTTATCATTTTATTGTAATGTGGAGTTTATCATGACTTGTCATAGTTTTATATGTCTTGAACATATTTTATCACCAATAAATAATGTTTATTATTATTCAGTTAAATAATAATTATGTAAGTGGCAGTTCATTGACCCAGTAGAAGTCGTTCTGCAAGGAAAATTTGCGTGCAAGTAAATGATGCATTGCAATCAATATGTATTTGCCATTCTGTTCTATTGTCAGTCTTGTGCTTACCAGCTCCTCATTTTGGTTAAGGGTTCTGCGGTTACTTGATTGTTGGGGTATTATTCTAAAAAACTATTGACTCTGCCTTTAAGAACTTTTCAGGAATATTACGCTAACATTTCCATCTACTTTACAACAAAGAATAGGTAGTCACGTGTTTATGTTCAAAACTGTTTATGGCGGCCTGCCACAAAGTGTGGTTTTTTTTGGGACAACGGACAATGCGGAGAGGAGACTGACTCCGACGTATAACATAACACAATTAATAGCAACGACAATTCACATATGAAATTTCAGTTGGTATCGATTCTTCTTGACAAAAAATCAGTTGAATAAAATGTCCTATTGGTAACATTAATATAGTAAAATTCTTCAACAATTGAAATTTAACTTACTGTTGTTCAATCATAAAGAGTCGCTTATTGAAAATCACTCCCATACAATGTCATCAGTTCAGATCATAAGACTGCTCAGATAATTTTTGTTTTACATATCTCAAAAGTAATTATTTGCACCAAACCGTAAACTCAGAACTCAGCGTAGATAAAATGGAGAACTAAGCTCGAAGTTTTCTACAAATAATTGGAATTAAAACTTAAAATTCAATATCGTTGAATACAAACCTTCATAATGGTTTCCACTTTCGTTTCGTGTAGGTTAATCAATGAAATCTTGCTGATCCAAAGTAAACTGTATTCTTACACCAGCTATCTTGCTTTCTCTTATTTGGGAAGTGCACATTTTTCAATCAAGCATTTTCTTTTTGTAATCTCGCGGATATTATTTTTTTTTATCCTTCAATTATTATCCAACCTTCGAGTTTCAAACAAATAATTTGGTGTTCAATGTTTTTACTCAAACCACTGCTGAAGAATGTTACTTATGTAAACGATGCATCTTGGACATGTTACTACTGTGTAAACGATGATCTTTGTTTGGCTCCCAATCGGCAAAACAGGATTTGTAAGTCTCTCAGCAAAATAGGCAACCTTCTCCTCAAGTCTAAATGACACAAAATAAACGGTTCTGAAAAGCCTGTTTATCCCTATTTATACCCAAAGCAAACATTTGAGCAAAAATTTCTTACTATTTAACTATTTTTATTCTGAATGTAGGGTTTGTTTGACTCACACTGTATGATTGAAGACAGTAAGCTTCCATAAATATAATGGCGACTAAGCCCACTCAACTGAGCGAGCCGGCTCCACCTAGTGACCAGTGTGACAGTCTGCACTAGTTGGATCACTCGGAACATATCTAGCGCATAGGATAGGACTTATATCACCAAGTTTGTGATATTGTCTATTGCCTATGGTATATACTTATGAGTGATCCAACTAGGAACCCTCACCAGGCCCTTCCCTGCAAAAAATCTCATCAGAACTACCCAATGCCCAAGCACCTGGGGGGGGGGTGTTTTTCAGAGATTGACTGCCATTGATCCATAGGTTTGACCTTTGACCCCATGGTGCCAAACTATCACATTTTCTAATTGCAAAGAGGGGCAAGTCTCAAGGTTGGAGAATGCCTTTTTTTTAATTGAGTACTGTTGTTTTGTCTTTTGGATGCAACATTTCAGTGACCTCTTCCAACTCTCCATATGCCTGGTTCTCTGGGAAACCACCAGAAAAAGTGGTTGTGAATGAAGTTGTTGATGAAGAAGCTAGCGATACAAGTGATCGCCATCAAGGTCAACCAGCTCATCAGCTAGTCGTGGAACCCAACCTATGATGGTAGATTGTTTGGATTCTTGTTGGCTTGTCACAAACAGGGCCTCATTAGAACACTTAGACCAAAACCGAACTAATATAAATAGGTTCTTTACATCATCATATGCATAAGTCATGCTTGAGCAAAAAGGTAGTATAAGTAGATAAATCCAAAGTTGTAATTTGGTTTTGTCACCGTGAATGAGGGTGGACGGTTTACACCGCACTCTCAGAAATCGTCCTTACTCCCTCCCACTTGGCCGGCAGGCAAGTCATAAACATACAGCCTCAAAACAGCCCTCAAATTCCCTCCTACTCCACTTTCTTCTTCCATATCTTCTTTGGTCATCCCCTCCTCTTCAAACCACCCACCCAAGGGCCCTTCTAAAACATGCTCATCATCCCCAGTAGCAAATGCCCATACCAACCTACATCATCGCCTTCACCAACCAGATCTTCCAAACCCAACATTGCATCAAGTCTTCAGTCTTCTTCATATCCTTCAATTTCATCCACACATTGCTCACACCATCACGTTCTCTGTCCTTCTCAAATCCCCATCTCATTTTCACTTGGACACCATGTCTTACTCCTGTACAGCATCGCCGATCTCACACAACTCTATACACCATCCCTTTCAGCTTCAAGGAAATCTTTTCCTGTGTAGCACTCTACACATTACCTAAATTTCACCCACCCAAACCTTGAATCTAGCGTCAACCCAGCCTCGCATCAATCATTTACATTCACCCTGTCCCCCAGGTACAGAACTCATTAACGTCATCACACATTTTTTCCACCTGTTTCCACCAT
>JAMKCH010036440.1:0-13753 GCA_023653785.1 Ophioderma brevispina | reverse complement strand
CCCCCCCCCCCTGGTTGCTGTTATTTTAAACATTTTAAGATGGATAACAGTATCCACCTCAAATACATTTTATATATGACTAGAATCCAAATCGCAGCGAAGTATCTCGTAATCTAGCAAGTGTAATTAAAACAACAGTGTCGTGCCATATACGGGCGTTTAGTGCAATAAATTAAAGTAAAATAATGGTTTGATTTCAAAAACACCAACAAAAACAACTTTGAAGGTGTTATAGTAAGAAATTCTGAGAGAACAACATATCAAAAGTCTAGAAGTATAAGAAGTGGGGAACATGTATTTGCACGAAGGGGTATAAGTAGGTTTAATTGTACTGAAATCTTTACTAAAATTTTGGCCATATCCTAAGGATTCAAAAGGTATAGTTTGCCCTATCTGGGGGTTATAGTTTAATATTTATAGAGCCATAAAGGTTCAAGGTCATTCTGGGGTAACATTTTCAGAATACCCCGATTCTTTTCCAAATGGTCCCATATTCTTCATATTGTCCCAATTTGAAAGGACCAGGGAATATAATACTTGCACTCATTTCACCGTTTGGTTATGTAATAATAGGTCAAGATGCAACAATATTCTTCATATCCTTTGGGGTTAGTAAAGCCTACCATCTAATCAACATAAACAAATGCTAAATGCAGAGAAAATACGCATTTTTTTTTATAGGATATGACCAGACATACAATTTGAGACTTGTTTCATCAAAATATCAGAGCACAATGAAAAGAATTATCCCAAGGTGACATTCAACTGT
Organism: Ophioderma brevispina; assembly: GCA_023653785.1. NCBI lineage: Eukaryota > Metazoa > Echinodermata > Ophiuroidea > Amphilepidida > Ophiodermatidae > Ophioderma > Ophioderma brevispina. The sequence goes on along the minus strand of JAMKCH010036440.1, from coordinate 12,984 downwards.
TATGAGCCTACAATCCTGAAGCTTATGACCGTAGGTATGGCAAACTATACTTTTTTAATACTCATAACCAGATTAATAAGTTAGTGTAGGTTTCAATACAATTAGACCTGTTTTTATTTTTGACCCCTGTACAAAGTTCATCCCCTATTTGACATATTTCACATTTTGGATTTTTCTAGGCTTTTGACACATTATTTTGAGACAATGTAGAAGTATGATAACACAAAAAATGTTTCTGTTGTCAATTTTTTAGGTCCGAAAACAACTTTCTTGCACTATAGTCATTTTATGACTAACAATATTTTTCGTTCGTATATTTGTAGTAACATTTACAAATACGAAGACAAAAACCCAATGTTTCTTAAAAGAAACTGGGAAAGAGCTTTAGAAGACGTGAGTTTTGTGCACAATGGAAATAAATATATTTATATAATATGTACAGAAAAGCAAAGGCAAAAGAATATTTATTAAAAATGAAAAATATCGGTGACGTACCGACGAGACAAGGAGGCGAGGTGAAGGTGGAAGGGGGAAGGTGGTAGTTGGTACCTCTGATTTAAACTGCGTACGCTGAATCAATCCAGATACATACGCTTGCATTGAAAACAAAACCTATACATAGTGGTGTTCCGATCAAATTCGCTGTCTTGTAGGAAAACCTTGTGATTTACATACACACTCTAAAGTACTTGACAAGCCTTAAGGATTACGTCATCTGAAACATACGAAAACTTGATTGTCATTAACAACAAATATTCACCTACCTCTGGGTATGCTAAGTACCGGGTGGCGACCTTTTAAGTGAGGTCATAAGGGGTAAACATAAATGGATTACAACTTCTGTGGAGTGTAATTGACATTTATTTTACTATGTTATTTGGTGTGTCTAGTAGTGCCTTGCCCCTTTGAGCTCTTCGGGCGACTGTGAGTCGTTTTGAGCTCAAAATTGTTTAGAATTTTATTCAATTGTTTAGAATTTTCCATGACCATTAGAACCAGCAAGACAAAAATGCATTCGAATGAGTCTAAACAAGCCTAGGCTTAGATCAGTGTTTTTTTAAATCTCTTCCTAAGTGTCAGGAAGCCATATGCCAATGACATAGCACCTATAGTATAGAATCTTCCAGGCTTGAAAGGATTAAAATCCCCATTCGTGGGGATTGAGAAGAAAAATACATTTTTTCCTTGACAGAATATTTTTCTGACTTATATTTTGAAAGTACAAGATCGTAACTTTCCTGTTATGCCAAGTCTCTTTTATGTTGTCAAGAGATGTTAAATTGATTTTGCAGGATGCCAAAGGGAAATTTTAAAAGATTGTTTAATTTCACCTCGTCCCAGATATTGAGCTCTTCAAGAAATAACACAAACTGCCTCACAAGATCACATTGACTTGTTACGAAAATGAACATTAGGATTTTCAATTGGGAATTCAATGAACTCATAAGGTTTATAATATGAATGCATCACCGCATCTGCATCTGCATAAGCCCGGTTTTCTAAAGGTCGTAATTGTGTGTATGGGTATGTTTTTGTTGATTTATTTCAACCGATAAAGAATTCATCCGAACAAACATGTCAATGTAAATTATTTCATTCGTAGGAAAGCTTTTCAATGGTATCAAAATCTAAAAATGCTAGAAAAAAACTTTTTTTTTTCTTTTTTCCTTTTTTTCTTTTTTGTTGTTGCATAATTAGCATGCTATTATGCTCACCAATGCATTAAATCACACCTAATGTGATTACACAGAAAACGACGTCTCCATGTAGTAAAAAGGACGATTGAAATGGGCTGATTTAGGATAGCAATCAATTTAAAAGAAATATATATTTATTTTCTACTTTAGTCCAACAGATCTTTAAAATCTCTACAACCAATCAGGTGCAAATGTAGAGAAATTGGCATCCTTAGAAAATCTCCTATAGCGTCCCTTTAAAGAGACACTGGCACATTTGAAAAATAGTGCGCTCTCAAGATTTTTCAAAATCGATATTTTTGCATGGTTGTAAGGCTTTTATATACAAAAGCCCTCACCCGAAATGATTAAGACCAAATCAGCTTCCTTATGGGTAAACAGAACGATTTTATAATTTAACGTCGCCGGCGACGTTAAATTCAGCAGACGACGAAAATGTCGTTTAACACAAGAACACGCACGCCGTATGCATGTTTCCCACGCTATGCAGTGAGTACGAGTCAAAAATATTCATGTAATATACACATTTGTTGATTAAAGTTATGGAAAACTTAAACGTTGGCCTACAAATTACCTGGATGTCTTTATCCTCATATCAATGTCCCTATGTAAAGAAACTGAGTGTCCCCCATGAGAGAGTGTCCTAGCGACCATAGCAACATGTACGGAATAAACCGTGAATTGTAGACGAGGCCATTTGGGTACAGTGCTGAAACAAATGATGCATACAGCACTCAATGGAGAACACAATAGACAAATGGGTGGTAGGACACTCAGTCACATGGACACTGTAATATATGTTATGACGTCTTGTAGGCGTCTAAGGTCAGAAATACCTTTCAAACACTAATAAATGAGCCTAGTTCACAGGTGATCTGAATTTTATATATAACAGATTTTAATGATTTGTAATTGGTTCAAGAATTTGGTATGTCCAAAACAACATTACATATATAATAAAATTACACACAATTTATAATACTGATACTTAATGTCCAAAAGAGGCGTTGCAGTTCAACGATGACATGTCCTCACAGCGAAGACTTCAAAAATGACAGCATGCAAAGTCACGCTTATAAATCCTCAGGTAATATTCCATTGGAATCTTCTCAGTCCTGAAGATAACTTTTGTCCAGCAGTTCAAGACGACAAGGTTAAATAATTCCCTCGACGACACTAATATTCCACAGTATATCAGTCCAAGATAATCACCACGATTTCTATCTGTCCACAATTTGGAATCCTATTTTGATTCCCAGCACTTTCGGCTTCAAAGACGACAGTAGAATAATTACAGCACTCTGCTCACATGGAATTGAAAATGTCATAAATCCTGGCACTGTGTGGAGCATAAATCTACCATTATTGTAGATAAAACTAGCTAAAACCATACTGTATAGCTGATTACAACTGCTGACCTCAGTCCTTTAACTACTTGCAGCTAGATTCCCCTTTCTAACAATAATCATTACATCATCCTAATGCATAAACATAACCTAGCACTGTCAAATCAGATGTCACAAAAAATTACATCATCCAAATTACATCACTTCACATATATAACTCTACGGGGGAATTTCCCATCCCTCAACATGTTTTGATCTTAAAGCATAAACAAGTCGACTCAGTTTCTAAGTTTAGCATTCTTGAGGAATTCCCCACTTCCCCTATTGTGCAATCTAAACAGGTGCACTTAGCAAAAACAAACTAGGGGTATTCCCCTTTCTCTCTTTTATAGTAAACAAAGTACTTTTCCCGTGAGAAATCTTTTCTCAAATAAAATTGAGAAAATAATATTTTTAAAAGTTCAATCAGAAAAATGGAGGCTAAATAACATATATGACACCTATCTGTTTTGGGGTATGTTATTTTTATGTGTAAAATATATCTCTGTTCTTCCAATGGCCTAGATTATCATTTGAGAGCAAATTGAAGAAATTTCATATTTTGTGAAAAAGTGCCAGTGCCGTTTTAAGTGCAATGAGGGGAGCCGAATCGCGAGGATGAGGCTGATGATTTTTAAATTATCCCTTTAAATGCGTGTGTACCTTTTGCTTAGGCCAAAAAAATTGTTTGATTGTCCTCATCCGACCGACCCTAATTTTGGAAATCAGGAAAAAGTTTTGTTTTTCCTTTTACTGTGCAAAAGAATACCGACCCTAATTTTGAAAAATTCCTAAAAAGTTTTTTTTTTTTCAATTTTAACTTTCTGAAATGTAAAAAAGATGATGTTTAAACAGTTTCTTAGCATGTTAGTTGGGTTTCATAATGTACAAAGATGCATTTTTGATTAAGAATCAACTTGATTTTTAGTGTTTGATTAACTTATTAATACAAACAAACATGTTTCCATACAGTTTGCTATTGACATTTAAAAAAAAAAGTTTTTCCGACCGACCGACCCAACTCTAAAAAGTCATATCGTCGGCTGAATGCAAGACCAACGTATTGTGCAGTTTGACTAATTTTGCAGGAAGAACATTTTTGTGTTTCTATTGGATTCTATAGGTGGTGTGTCCATAATTATACTAGGTATTACAATAGGAAATGTATTTGTATGATATAAATGAAATAATTTCTACTTGACAAACGTAATTAAATATTTATTTACAAAAGAAGAGAACGTAAGTGAAATCAGTATTTTCTGGTTAGTGCAAGACCAACGTAAGTGCCACTTACGTTGGTCTTGCACTGAAAAAAATGTTTAATGCAAGACCAACGTAAGTGCCACTTACGTTGGTCTTGCACTGAAAAAAATGTTTAATGCAAGACCAACGTAAGTGCCACTTACGTTGGTCTTGCAATAAAAAGGGGCAAATATGTTTAATGCAAGACCAACGTAAGTGCCACTTACGTTGGTCTTGCACTGAAAAGTGCAAACTTGCTCAATGCAAGACCAACGTAAGTGCCACTTACGTTGGTCTTGCATTAAGCGGAAAAAGCGAATTGCACATACGTTATCTTCTTTTTCGAATTAAATCTTTTTTAATCACTTACATATCTTCACACACAGTTTAAATTATGCGCGAATACCTCCTCTTTCAAAATTCACCAAAAACTCAATTTCGACAAAAATGTCACTTACGTTGGTCTTGCATTCAGCCGACGATATATGGACAATCAAATAATTTTTTTTGGCCTTAGTGGTAAACATTGAATTAAGCATAATTTTAAGGAATATGGTTCTGAAATTTATTTAAATGCCGTATGCATGTCGAACCGCGTGCTTGCTTCAGTTTGTTGCTTAAAAATATAATCTTTAAAGGTCCCAGGAAATGAGACGATAAACCTACTCTAAATCTTTATGCGACATTCCATTCCATAACAGGGCCAGAAAAAAGAATACACTACCAGTGACATCATTAGTGAAACTATTGTTTTTCAGTCAGTGTCATGAATAGATTCACACCAGTCACCTGGAATTTTCTATTACTCTCTATTACTAATGATGTCATCACCAACCCAAATGCTTTCTGGCCCCTCCTTGTAGACTTGACAGAAACCGCATCAATTCTGTTTGCATTTCCTGGGACCTTTAAAGCAAGTATCGTCAGGTACATCATGCTGTTTCTGCTGTTCCGCCTTTAAATATCTCAGAAACTCAGATGGAGTGGGACGGAGGCATCCAGTAATGGTTCTCAAGGTCTCGTTGAGTACTGCAGGCGCGGATCTAGGGAGGGGGCGGAGGGGCCGCGCACCTCCCGGTAATTTTAAAAGAGCGAGTATGATCCTTATCAATGTCCTTGAAACGACCATTTGAGAGGAGTTGCTCAGCGATTGAGTACAGCTATGAAGAGCCTCAAACGCCCTAAAAATGGCGCCAATCAAAAGTAAATCAAAAGTATAGCAGAATACGTTCCAGCATTTGATTATCATGTTAACCATAAGTTTAAAAGTTTAAATCTTTCACAAACTGAACGGTATACTTAGGAAGAACAAAAATAACTCAAATATCGCAGCCTTTAAAAAGACCATACGCATTGCATCAAGAAGATTTCGTGCCTCATTCCTTAAGTTATTTTTCCTGGAATTTACCATTTAAAAATCAATCTTCTTTCAATAAATATTTAAATCAGTCATTTTTTATTGACGAGTGGTACATCATCATCTTCGTTCACGTTAAAACAAATTTTGTCTGAAATTCTATCGTATATAAGAAGAGGAAATGCATTCACCGATTTGTCCGTGATGTTCGAATTGCAATTTGAACGATTTCACTTCTGAAATTACATCCCAATAACACACATTTTATCACATTTTTACCTCAGTTTGCATTAAGAAAAACCTAAGTGAAGGAATAAAACGGACAAAATTTAATTGCCACCATCGTTAGTAACAATATTTTTTATCTTGTTCCGCCTCGAAACATAACACTTGTCGGACAATTTAATTTTGGGTTTCATTTTCTCTTGGCTATAATAGAATACATGTCAAAAGCGAAACATAAAAATTGACCCATTCCCAACGGCATAAAAAGACACGGGTAGAGATGAACAAATAAATGAATACGTGCATTTCATCGATTTTATTACGCATTCACCATGTGTGCGTGATTGATGAATGAAGATTTTATGAGGTCATATTCCGTTCTCAAGACAAAATTACACAATAAACTAGTGTTAATTGAGATGGTAGTGACACATAAACTTCAAAATGCATCCAAATTGTATCGCTTCAATTGCTGCAATTCAAACTCTTCTTTTGTTGTTAAAGTGAAAATAAGAACATTCACTTGTACAGTAAGGCCCTGGTTTACAGGGGGAAATATGATTAAATCATGCGCAATAATTTCGATGAAATATAGAAAAGCTGAGCGTCCTTGATTTGTCTGTACATAATACATGAAAACAAGTGCGTCTTATACACAAATATACTCAATCATGTAGGAGACTACAAGCACAATGATTTCGATAATTCGAAAATAATCATATCAGAGGGAACACCCGTGACCGACCCACATCATAGAGCCCAAGTCGGTTTGCGCTCACCAATCTATATTGCTATAATCTAATTTGATACATTTTGTGAGTTGCTATATTGAATGAGGCTTGGCCACCATCGTCTGTTTTCACTAGCACTTATAAAGCGCCATCTACGGTCAAAAAGCCTCAGACCAGGGGGGGGTAGGACATGCCAACCTAACAGCAACAGCAAATTAAAAACGGTATCAACTTCCGGGTGCTAGTCTGTTTTCAAAGACTTACGGTAGGAGGGCGCTCTTACGCATATCGAACGGTTACACACAGACTTGACTAAAGACTAGGCCTGGTCACGAATATTTAAATCAAAATGATCGTTACTGGAAATTACACTATTTTGCAGCGTGGTTAATCCATTAACCTCGACGGATTTTGACATTAATAATTTTTTCTTAAATTATCATGATATTACTAAGATCTTTTGAACAGAGGTTTAAGAGATGATTTTGTAATGTCACTGGGACCGAGACTGCCATAGTAAATGCACGTAATAGTTCCACAAATTACTGTTTGGAAATCTTTTTTTTTTTTTTTTTTTTCCCTACCCCCCCCCCCCCCCGCCTCAGACTAAATACATGCAGCAATGAGAAATGTATATCCCAAAAGAAATTAACATGTGAGTTATTTAATGGAATGTACAAGGTTTGGATATGACAATTTTCATTGAGGTTCCATGACAAATCATACTGATATGTTATTTTGAATAATTCAAATAGAATCAAAAATACAAATAAATCTCATACATAAAATAATTTCATCATTCTTCAAAATTCCGAATCCGCACATTGGGGCACATTTTCACAGATTTTGCTCATAACATCCAAGCAAAACATCATTTAGCCCTAAGATTTAATAGGGTAAATGATTAAAATCCATTTCGTAAAACTACTACAATACACCAAAATTGTACACAAGGAAAGAGGACCATCACAAGCAATAAGTCTACGTATCCCTTTTGCATCAAAGTTAGAATTCACTGATATTTTTATTACAAAACGACCTGTTAAAGAGGCTAACCATTGTATACGAAATTAAATACACCACAATTGTACACCACACAGAAAAGACTACAGAAAATAACAAGCAATAGTTCCGTTCGCGAGCTCACCCGTGCAAAAGATTCCCCATATAACTTGTTTGCCGAATTGGTTTGTTGCCGAATTGGCATGTTGCCGAATTGGTGTCGCCGAATTGGTTTGTTGTCGAATTGATCTGTCAACGAAGTGTCCAGCATTCGTGCCAAATACGTAAATATTACAGCATAAAAAAACACTTTGTCGTCGGTTTCGCCTGGCGACCCTCGCTTATAAAATGATCCTTAGACATCCAAGAACATCGTCAGGTATGTGTTTTGTTCAGAAAGTTTACCGTTGCTAAGATAAAATAGAATAAATTTTCCAATATGGCGGTATGAATTGCTATGACGAGTGTGATGTTTTTATTACGCGTATGCCTTTGACCAAACACACTTGCACACCTTTCTTGGTGAGGTAACAGTCTGGAAGGTGGGAGTTAATCAATATATCAATGGAGTTTGCAAAGTTATTAGAAGGAGGGGTGAAAGAATATAATTTTGATCGTTCCTGCCCGTTTCCTTTTTTGTTGTCGCATTTTTTAATTACACAACACATCTCACAAGCCATATCACAATTGCATCACCCATAAAGTAAATAATTATTGCACCATTTAATGAATCGATTGACTGCCTATGCGCCAAAGAAGGATTTGAACTGCTAAACTTTTCAGTTTACTGCCATCCGCGATCTATCAAAAAACGTACCCAAAATATCATGAATTTACATATTTTTGGGTCGAGCATCGAGATCAAATGTTATACTTTATTTGAAACAGTAATATATCTCAAAAGTGCATTTCGTTAGGTTTTCGACACCCAAAAGATCTTTCCAAAAGGACACGTATTGACTGAGTTATAGCCGATTGAAAATTTGTACTACTTTTTTTAATTTATCCACGGATTGTTACTATTTCAGTTGTATTTAGACAATACATGTTCTCCAAGCATGCTTGCAAGGCAGCGGTTATTCTGTTTGCTGGTGGTCCCTGTGCATACACTCTTTAATGTTCCCCATAGGGCGAAGTCTAGCGGACTAGCGGAGTCAAATCTGGGGATCTCGGCGGCCACTCGACGGCATGTCCTATTCCAACAACACGGTTTGGGAAAGTTTCTTGCAAACGATTCCTGACTACGACGGTTCGATGACATGTTGCTCCATCTTGGAAGTACACTGTTTGCGCCATTATTTTGAAGTCCAAAGATGCGTTGCAGCACTGGAGCAATGTGTTGGTTAATGATTCCAAGGTAACTCTGTCCATTAAAATTGCCTTGGAAAAACACAGGTCCAATTAACGTATTGTTCCCAACCATCGCAGCAAAGACCATTACTTTGTGCTGGAGACCTGGCGAATCCCAGCTACTATTTAGCTAATTGACAAGATGACTAGTTCACAACGTAGCACCAGGGTTAAAGCTCCCGATTTAAAATCTGTGCATCCTGAGTCATCATTGGTCTATACCAATACACAGGGCCGTAGCCAAAGTGACAAAGGTCCGCTTATGATGTTGAAGGTCCGCTTTGTCATCTAGAAGGTCCGCTTTGTAATGTTAAAGTTGCCGCTTGCCTAAATTATGTTGTTTCAAGGGTTGTGCATGTTATAAGCAGTGGTTAATACTATGGTATTACGCCTGGCTGGTGTTATTTTTTTGTTTTCTCAACGCTGCGATGATGTCATGTCACCTTCCCCCAACGTGTTCAGAATTTGGAGACGACGGTGAAAAAATTTGGGTCAACCAGCGAGCGCAGCGAGCCGAAAAAAATTGTTTGTCGAAAAAAAGGTCCACTTCTGGCAAATCCGCACCCCTCCCCCCAGCACATAAATTCTGGCTACGGGCCTGCCAATACATATGATGGGTTGGTCCTAAAGCCTACTGTCAACAACAGCCAAGAAGAAGAACTCGTACATGAAGCACAACTGTATGATATCGATGTCATCTGCATACAAGAACATCTCATTGTGCACAGTGAACCCCTACTACAGGAGAATATCCATGGATAAGCACGTATTACATCCTCTGCCTGGAAGAACAGGAGAAATGCAGCTACAGGTGGTGTGGGTTTCTTTTATCACCAGAGGCCGCAAGTCATGTGCCAACCTTGTCAACAACGACTATCCAGAAGAAACTGTCCCTCACTTTTACCATATTTCCACGCCACCAGTACATAATCTTCTTTACATCCCTGGAGATTCCAACGCTAAGCTTGGGCCTGATACGCGCTGTTCACTTGCAACAACGAGTCCAACAAAATGGAAATGTACATGACGGACTTCATGGAACAATTTACCTTGTTGCCACTAATACCAAATCCCAAAACAGCAAGTATACTGTGGACACACAGCCGCCCAAAATTTTTTTTCAAAGACTTGTCCAACTTGATATCATCAAGAAGTGGTTTAACAGCATTAAGAACTCAGGAGCCTACAACACTTTGAAGCTGTTAAATCTGATCACAGAATTGGCTCTTGCAGGAGCCAGATAAGTGATCGTCAGAGTAAACCCCCTCAAGGATCATGAAAACAATTGACTGGAGGAGGTAGGGGGGATACCACAGCTTTGTGAGCTGATAATGAAGCAGTACATAACAGGTTCAACACTCTGTTGATGACTTAAAGACACGAAATCCAGGGCAGTATATGATGTCCTCACTTAGCCAACAAAGAAATGGCATTGGAGATGCTACTAGAAGAAAGAAGAAGATACGCTTTGCCTCAAGGGACAAACTCAGCAAGCCAGAAAAAAACTGAAGCTGTGAAAGCCCAGAAGCACCGTACTAAATCCACCCGAAGCCCAAGCAGAACCTTGATGCTGCTAAGGCTGCACCTTGATGATGCTACAATGTGGTGCTTGAGGAGCATTTAAGTCTCAGGCTGAAGCACTTGACGCCCTCCATCTTGAAAACAGCATGCTGCTGCCTGGGAGGCTTGGAGGAGCTGAACGATAAGAAGGCCACCCCACCAATAAGAACAAAGGTTGAACGACAGAAGAGAGCTTGACAGGTGGGTTTCAGACTTAAGTTCTCTACTGGCAAGCCGTTCAGAATAACACGAACCTTGATGAACCTTCTTCAATCACAAGATAGCAGAGACCTTCCCATTCATGGATGGACCTTTTCACTATAGAGGAGCCTCAGGATCTGCTGAGACAATGAACAAACCAAGACACATGTCCGACAACATTCCTGCAGTTAGTCTGAAAGAATCCACTATCCATTGATCAAATGTTAGAATTTGTAACAACACCTACATGGGAAACAAACCGCGCCTTTTCAACATCATTCATCATTCCTCTACCAACGAAAGGCGACCTCCAACACACGGTCACCATGGCCTCTAAGATCTACAACTCCCATGCTGCATCACGAATCACTCCCCCTCACATAGACCCATTTCAGACCAGAAACCAGAAACGGTTTCGCAAAGGCAGATCAACAGTACCTCAGATATTTGCCCTCAGAGGATCATAGAAGAGTTGGAAATTTCCAAGAGAAAAGCTTCAAATTGTGTTTGTAAATTTTTCAAGGCTTTGAGCAGTGTAAATAGGAATGTAATGCTGCATAATCTCGCCAACTACGGTGTCCCAGATGAGACTGTCAAGACAATTGATCATGTTTGATAACCCATATAGCTTTGTGCAGACATGGATGGGCCCACAAAGGAGTATTCCTAACATCTACGGACTACTCCAAGGAGATATCTTGCTCCCTAATCTTTTGTAGTCGTGTTGATTACACTCAGACAGAGTCTTGACATCATGAACGACAAAGACTCACCATCAAACCCAAGCTTTCTAGACGTCACCAAAGTCAGATCTCACAGACTTGACTACGGAGATAATCTAGCTCTAACAGCTGATCTGATATCTGGTGCACAAGATCTACTACTAACATCACTTGAGAATGCTGCAGACAAAGTCGGCACTACATCTAAATTCCAAGAAGACTGAATATATGACGGTCAATGAGAAGATGATCATCAACTATCTGCAATACAGATGGTAGCCAACTAAAGAGGTCAAGACTTCAAATATCTAGGGTATTATGTTGCCGACAGCAAGAAGGACTTCTGTCACGCAAATGACAAAGCTTGGAATGCCTGCAATAAACTACACCATTATGGCATCTGGGTTCTACAATTCACCCAGTACAAAACCATATCTGCGTGAGCACAAGACAAAGCACAGATATATGGAGTTATCCCTCCAATTTTCTTTCTGTTGCCAAAGCCGTGCACGATTTGCCGGTCACTGTCATCGTGCGATTGATCAAGAAGTCTCAGACGTCACATGTTGGAAGTACCATGCCCAAACAGGGTTGTCGCCCCTAACTACATTGATGTGATAGCTCAGGACATCCGAAGGATCCATCTGACACCCCCAACTTAATGCCAAACAGGGACATTTGCGCTACATAGTGAACAGCATCCCGGCTGCGGCGTTAGATAGATAGTGTTATTGAAGGCGCGAGGTGGGTTGCTGTCGAGTGGCCGCCGAGATCCTCAGATTCGACTCCGCTAGACTTTCGTTCTATGGCGAACATTAAAGAGTGTATGCACAGGCCACAGCCAAAACTTGCCAGACCTAACTTCGCAACAAAATAACCGCTGCCTTTTCAAGCATGCTTGGAGCATGTGTAGTATTGCTAAAGACAACCAAACAGTGACATTCCGTGGGATAAATAAAAAAAAAGTAGTACAAATTTTCAATAGGCTTAACCCGGCTATAACTCAGTCAATACGTGTCCTTTTTGAAGAGAGAGTGCTTTGAGGGTTCTCTTTTTTTTAGAGCACGCGGTATTTGAATTTGGTCCACCAGAAAGCCTGCTGGCTGGGGTCTGGGGGGGGGGGGGGGGGGCTTCACGCTCACTCCTCTCAACAATAAGGAATAGCAGGATCTTAATTGCATGGGATATTAGAGATCTAGTTCTATTGTTTGCAATCATGTATCACTTTTTTTCTGTATAGAAGGCGAATTTAGAATGGCATACACTTTGGATGATCAAAGAGTAATCCAAGTCACTAACCATGCCAAAAGATAACATAATATTTTTTTTTTTTACAGGAGAAGTGGAACGCCTACGCTTTACTTACCTGAGTAACAAAAATTTTGATACACCCTCCAAGAAATATAAAAAACTATACAATTATCGATCTTTTCATTTCTTTAGTTATCCATTCTGCACACCATTTGATGCATCACTCCTTTTCAAAACAAATCAATCTCTCTCTCGCAAATA
>JAMKCH010036439.1:0-58041 GCA_023653785.1 Ophioderma brevispina | reverse complement strand
GTGATTGCAAATTATTGTGCGGTCCCGATTTAGTTTGGTGATACCAGAAAATTATATCCAAAGTCAGATGATTTTGGAGAGTGGGGTGCAAGAAATGGCTGAATGGATTTTTCGCGGGATTTGTCGGGATTTTCCACATCCGTGATGTTTCGGTCGTTTTACAATACGGGTCAATACGATACCAATTTGTATATTGTCTCAGCCTTGTCGATTCTAATTGGTTTGTATGCCATTCGTTGAATCCCAGGGCCCTTTCACAGTAGAGTAAGCAATATAGGGAACTAAGCAAGCCGTGAAACCTCACGGCACAATTTTGGGTGATTCGATGTACATGTAGCCTATTCAGTAATACATGTATGTATGTAGTAACAATAAATACGGACAGGCATTACCATAAAAGAAGTTAATGTTATTTATTTTTCAATATAATTATTTTGTTGCCATGTTTTTTTTTCCCGTATTGTGGTGAGCCGCTCTTCCTTCCGCGTGGTGCCACGTTATCAAGTGTAAACACCAAACTCGCAAAAATATACTATTCTAAGTGTATTACATTTTTGTTCACAAAATGGCATTACAGATATATTCTATAACCGTCTCGTTCCCTTCCAATAAGGCACGTGCAATAAGGTAAGCTGAATTAATGCTAAATTGATTATCGAAATGACAAATTGTTTTTCTTTAATTTATGATTTTATGTCATAAAAATCTTAATTTAGCATATGTAGGTACATTACACAACACACACAGAATCCATCCTACTCACACACACACACATACACACTCATGCAAAGAGGACTAGTTCCCCTCCCGGATCACATCTCACACACCCCTCACACAAGAGTACATACACATGTGCACGCCACATTTAAAATATTTATAATATAAGTTATACATGTTGATAAAAAAAACCCCTACCTTCAGAATAAAAAATAATTAAAATAGTAAGAAGAATTATTTTGCTCAAATGTTTGCTTTGGTTACAAAGAGGAATTAACAGGCTTTCAACAACGTTTTATTTTGGTGTCATTTTGGATTTTGAGGAGAAGTTGCCTATTTTTGCTGAGAGACTTAAAAATCCTGTTTTGGTGCGATTTTACCGCAACAAAAGCATCGTTTACTAGAGTAGCTGGTCTTCACAGTGCTTTGCGGGGTTAAAAAACATTAAAAAACCAAATTTTTGTTTTGAACGATAGAAGGGTGGGAGAATATTTTGAGTGATTTTAAAAAATACTATCCCGGATATTCCAAACAAATTCAAAGTGAAACAAATTTCATTTTCCAAAATAAGAAAAGTCAAGTCACTTGTGTAATACCACAGTTTACTTTGGGTTCATCAAGGATTTCATGGGTGTTTAAACGCTACAACGAAACTTGGGAGCTAAAGTGAAAACCATAGAAGGTGTTTGTTTGTCGCCTTGACAAAGTCAGTGTGATACTTGAATTTTAAAGTTTAAATCTCTTTGTTTTACATAAACTTCATCTTTAAGTATGTCTCCTCCTGCAATTTATGCGAGGCTGAGTATACTGTATTGTGTGCAAAGTAATTACCTTAGAGATGTAAAAACAAAATCTCTGAGCATTTTCGATTTTATTCCATGAACTGAAACATTGATATGGATTGATTTTCTCCAATCCCGACTCTTATGGTTGAACAATTGTAATTTAATAAATTTGTGAAATGATATTTTACTTATAATTATGTTACACAATAGACCATTTTTGATTCAAACTGATAATGTTTTTGTCGAGAAGAAATCAACACCATCTGAAACTGCATGTGTGATTGTCTTGCTATAATAATGAGAATATACGGGCGGCTGTCAGTCTCTCCGCATGTGTGGCTAAAATCAGCCAAAACAGAATTTTTAGGTCTCCCCCAAGTCGAAAGCCACCAAATAAAATCTTTGATAGCTGTTATCCCTGTAAACACCCAAAGCAAACAGTCAAGCAAAAATAACACTTACCCTTTGAAGAAAAATTCTTTCCTGGAATGTAGGGTTTTTATTGACTCACACTGTATATAGATGGATGATGGCCCTGTGATAGCGGATGGTTTAATTTAGTTTACGCATGTGATTCTACGGCACATGTTATCTTTATTCACAAATAACTTTCAAGGGTGTCTAAGATAGGTACTAACTTCCCAAAAACGTATAGGTTCCACAGTATGGAAATACGATCATTAACAGGTAATTCAATATCCCCCCAAAATAACTCCCCAAGTTAATCCATAGCTTGGAAAAACACATTTCTGGACTTTTTACTAGATTTGAGATCAAATTCAGACTAAAAGAAGGTACCATCCAGGGCCCGTCTGTCTTTTAATTTTGTTCTAATTTTTTAGATGTTGACGTTCGACAACTAATAAAATCAAAAAAAAGAAGAAGAAGAAAAACTAAGTTTTATTTTCGTTTAGACATAATATTGAATAAAAATGTGTTAAAGGATATTGTTTTATTTGGAAATGTCAGGCACACTTTGTGGTAATTTTAAAAATAAGAGTAGATCGAAGCTCATACAGATCTTACCATAACCATAACGGTCTTAGATGACAAACCACTTCCAAAATTTGTTTTATTAAAACATAAACAACATAAAGCGCTGATAATAACATTTGGTTGGTTACGAATTTTAAGGTTCGTATTTATAAGTTATCAGTAAATAAATTTCTTGCCCAAACATCCAAAATAAGACTAAAACACTACGTTCTATAAAGTTTATATTGTGCTATGTCCTAATACCAATTCTAAGGTTTCATATCACATATTTTTGTTCAAATTTTTGTCTTTTAAGTAAATTTCGGTATTTTTTACTATATCACATGTATAATTTAAGGGCAACTTGTACATGGTCTTTATTATGTTGATGAATCAGATTATTAGATCATTAGCTTTCAAAAATGTATAATTTTGTAAGGTGCTTGGTGCGGGGGTTTTTTGTTGCAGTGACGCGGTGGTGAGTTCAAAATGCATGGCCAAATTCACTGTGTGAAAAAGCTAAGATCAAATCGGTGTCCTTCATATAGGAACACCTACGAGAATATCCCGACCAGAGATCTTCTAATATGCCCTTTTTCAGTCGTGCATGAGAGTAAACACCAGGATCATCTGAAGTGACTTGTATGTAGCAACATGGCAATTGCTGTACATTCGCTGTTCTCTTGAAGCCATTTCTCTTTGTTTTCGCATGGATAGGCTTAGCCAGTCAGGTTATGCAGGAAACCCATCTAAGAGATTCTCTATTTCAATACGGAAAGAAACCCCAAACTCGTTCTAACATCATCTTCATGGCCAAAAACATTCCCATTGAAAAAATGTGGTTCACACGATTTGGCAGTCCTCTATGGTGACTAAAAGTGACTCAGTCTGACGAATTGACAGCAACACAATGCACGTAAATCGATCGGAAGTGCTCTCATTACACTGGAACTCCCGCAATTGCAAGTCTCCTATTGATTGAAAAAAGCCGTCAGGGCGTCTCTCCAATGAAAGAATAGTCGCATTAGAGACTCTCTCTATTCTTTAGGTTGCTCTCCAGTCGTAACCTACTACAGTACGGCAGATTTCTTGATTTAGTTACTGTGTCTTTCACAATAATGATTTCAATTTGAAAATAGGTAAATAATACAAAATCCCATTTAGCTTGAGGATAAATCAATGCGAAATGACACAAATCGGACCACAAGAAGCTACGAAGCTAAGATGATATCGGAGGCATATACTTTACAGGTGTACCAATCAATTACAACATAAAAGATTCTATGGTTCATGGATAACCATAGTCAAAAATTACAACACTTATTTTGCAAAATGTTTGTAAGAATTAAAAACAAAATGTTAATAATGATGGGTAGGCATGTACGAATTGGTAAAGGAGGAGGAGGAAAGGGTTTATCGGGACGACTTGGTATCCCGGGACGAATTGGTCCCGGCGAATTGGTATCTGGACGAATATTGGTACGGGCGAATTGGTACTGGGACCAATGGGTGGATGAAATGGAATGGTTACCTGGAACAAAATTGACCTGCTGCCGCCCTTACTTCATCCTTCCATTTCACCCGCCCTCTACCCCCAACATTCTAGCCCCCCATCTCACTACCTCTGCCACACCACACCACATCCACCTTCCTCTTCATCAATTCTTCACTTATCGCTACCCTTTCCCTTCAAACTCCCCAGGTCCAACTACCAACCTCACCTGAGACCGGCCTATCGGCTTAATTACCGTCACTGGGCAGGCGTCCCTGCGCGACTCAAGGTGATTCCTCGCACCTTCCCTTTTGAGGTAGTCGGGTGCCGCCCACCCCAACCGTCGGGCTGTTGGTTCCCTTTTTGTATGTTTGTACGCCAATGAGGGATTTATGTGGGCACTCTCTGTGTACGAATTTAGTTGTAAAAGCCTTCCAAAGAACAGTGGAGTCTGGATTTCAGTGATGGTATAAGCCACATTGTTCTGAGTTACACAATGCAAATCAAATGAATGTTCCAATCTTGAAGTGTTTATATGTATTGTGCTTCTGCACACCTTCAAACCCTCTTCTCTTATACCTTTCATTATGCCTCCCCAGCAGTAGGGCACCAGACTTCTTTTTTGGCGGGGGGGGTTTGTGAGGGGCAAGTGAAATTTTGTGGGAAAAAATGAAATTGGAGGGGGACCCACCGAAATTGGTGCCACTTTTATTTTAAAAACCAATTTTTTGGACCAAAATCACTGATTTTTGCCAAAATGTGTGGATTTTTAGCCTTACATCATGAAGGACATACTGGAATTCTGACATCCCTGCTCAGTGGGGACAGTTATCAAAATCGTCGCCCGCATCAAATACTGTCGTATTTCCATTTTTGAGTTTGTTATGAAATTTTTGCCCAATCACTTAGTTCATCATCGATTCTACCAATCTACAAAGTTTTCAAATGGGTAAAGTGCCCAGTATTAATTTATTCATTATAGATTTTTTGCCTTTTTCCTCAAAAGTTTACATATCCCATTTCGCATACTGTCGTATTTTAAAATCGCCATTCATTTCACATTTTTTTTATAAAGCGTTCTAATGTGTCCGATCCCTCAAATAAACAATTTCACATACAGATCTAGTTTGATGACGCACTTCACCTATCGTAAGTACGTAAACAAGATTTTCACTAGTGATGTTGTTTTGCATTGAAAAATAGGGCGTATAAGCGTCATATTTTGCAATATACATTATTATGTTTTCAATCCAGAATCTTCTTCTCTTATCGTGTCCAAACACTTGGTTCTCAAATCTATCCAGCCAGGATGGGTGCCACGTCTTGCTGCGTATCACTGAATTCCGCAAGGTCCTTGTTTGTGCATTGTTTCTCCACAGTTTGCAGACCAAGAGGTGTTCCATTGTCTGTGTGCGTTCCACAACGCACAGGTAATCTCCTGATCTGCTTCCAGATAGCCCCACTTCTAAAGGAACCCATATCGGCCAGCCCTGCTCCTCAATCCACCGAGCAAACCGCCATTCAGCCCAGAGATTCCAGCCCCAGGCGGGAGACGCCCACACAGTTCCCAACACCGATGAGTTTCACTTGGTGACGGGACAGGCAAGTCCCACCCCTGCACAAGGCGACTCTCTCTTCACCTCCTTAGAGACTGTTCAAGAGGTTGGACTTTGCTTAAGAAACTCTCGCCTCCTCTCTGGATTGGAGGTGTTTGGCAGCAGGTATCTGTCCATACATCTGGTGCCGTCACATTGGGATACCTGGCAGCTACGCTCCTGCATGCTCTCTAGCTCTCTACTGGGCCACGACGGATGTCTGGCGTAGCAATTCCTGGCTAGGGTGTACACGTTTTCCGTTTGTTGTTGGACGGAGCATCCTGTAACATCCAGACTTAAAACTTTGTAGCCCAATTAAGAGAATACTATTGTAGTTTTTAAGTTTCATTCGATTTATGATAAATATTGGCTTCAAATGTTTTCTTCTCTAAAATCAGTAAGTCTAGATGTTTCTTTTACGCTTTGTTTTAACCGTATAGACATGACACGACGTTCCGGATATTTTGAAATTGCGATTTTCTCGGAACCCTGTTTTGAAAAATACGACAGTATGTGATGTTGGCGACGAATGATATAGGCTTGTTATGCTTGTAGTGTTTGTTGCTATTACAGGTTTCTACAATCCCTCTCCTCTGCTCTCACGAGCATGTACCTAATATGTGGATAGTTACCAACATGTATGGAATAGCCTGTATTGTGACTCATCTTCCACAAATCCAAACATTTTCAGAGGTAGAATAGCTTTACCAGGTAGTCATACGTTAGCATGCATTCTCAGACAACCAATTCACCACATGACGCCTTGGTGATTTACCGCACAGTGGAAATAGCATAATAACACAATACACACGTTGAATTTATTATGAACCAAAGCAGAATGAACACAAAAACATCACAGGTGACACACTTTTGACAACTAATTTGGATTATTTGTACCACTGACCTGTGTAATTTTATGAAATTTCATCATGCGGGGCAAATTTTAAAATATATTTAACACATCTCTCATCTCTCTATGGAGAATGGGCATATGAGGGCGCTATGCAAACAACATCATGACCTTTGTAGGCTTGTTGTGCAGATTCCACAATGGATTTTTTTGATTTTTGCAGAGGTAATAGCTTTGCATGTCCCTACATATAACAGGTTTACAAAATTGTGTCGCCACTGTTAAAATTGCTCTAAAAAGAAATGGACAATTTGAGTGGGGGGTCAAACAGCTGTGAATAGAGTATGTTTAAGTTTGAACAATTCTGGGCAAAATCTATTACAAATTATCACTTGACACGGTGGCTAGGTCTGTTTGACAATCATCTCAATCTTCCTCCACCTGGCATAATCACATTCTATCTATTGGTTGGCTGCGAACAGTTGGGACAAATTTTCTCCAACATGCGCTATGTTTAGGCCATCTTGTGATCTCTTGAGGTTTCACACCAGTAAAAAAAATAAAAAATTCCCATTTTTTCCTGTAACAAAATGATGAGTTTAAAACATTTTTTCTTAATGGACATCCTCAGACCTTAAAGCCAACATTCTGCTTGAAGAATATCATATATCTTACCCGTCAATCAAGAAATTAGGGTAGTTATCGCCAAATTTTTCGAGTTACAGGATCATGAAGACTAAGCACGACAATTGTGGACCCTGTGGTCAGGGCATTTTTTCACTTTTCAGTTTGTGTTCCCTGTAAGAATCACTTTAAAATTGGTTTGCCAGTTCAAAACCAAGTATAAATGGCCACACCTTTTTTTTGATATTCCCAGATTTTTACTTAATATTGATATCATCCATGATTTTCAACCCAGATCTCACCATTTCGTCATTCTCTCAGTTTTTAGGGTACCTTAGAAACCGGTCCACAAAAAAAACACCACCATCATTTGCAGCTTGGGGGCTGGACTTCACCTTGGTTTCTCATGTTATTTACCGGTGTTAATCCTTGAGGTGAAAGCAAGTATCATCGCAGTTGAGCTTGGATTATGTATTCTGGATAATAAAGAAGACGTTGTCAACCTTGTTCTGGGGGTAGGACATGATCGCTCGATGTGGGCATTGGGGCGATTTCAAACGGTCATTTAGGGAATTCTACGATTATTTCTTATCACGGCAACCTCGGTCCCAGTAACATTGCAAAATCAACTTTTAAGCCTTCGGTCAATAACATCTTAGTAATATCGTGTAATTAGGAAAAAATTATTGACTTCAAAAATTCCGTCGGGCTTAGTGGATTAACCCCGCTGTAAAAATAGTGTAATTCCAATAACGGTAAATAGGATTTTTAAATATTTGTGACCAGGCCAAAGCCTTAAGTTCAAGCTGTGGGGGACCGTTCGATATGCGTAAGAGCGCCCTACTTACCGTTAAGTTCTTTGAAACAGACTAGCACTCGGGTTACGCAGGAAAAGGAAGTTGAGGAAGTTGATGCGATGTTATGTGCTGTTAGGTGGCATGCTCCTACCCCTGCTCTTGTTGGAGCTTATTGCAAAGCACATAGCTTCCAAATTAATAGAAAATCGAATGCAAAATTGAAGGGAAAAGCACATGGAAGTATATTTTTCAAAATGTGTAAAGCAGCCAGGTGGGAGGAGATTGAGATTATGACATCACCAAACCAAACTAGCACTAATCTAAAGTAAGTTTAACTGATTTTTGCCAAGAAATTGTGCAAAACTAATTTAGAGAATTGTTTTCAAATATGTGATGTGATCTGGGAAAACCCGCCACATGTCGCACAGGACAGTTTTGCAAAAATAAAGAAAATAGCTTAAAATCTGTTATATTGTACTTTATTTTTTGTCAGAATGTATAAGGCGTAACTTTTGACGTGTGTATCAATGAAGAAAGAAGTAAACAGAAAGAAAGAAGTAATATTTCAAACTCTGCAGTGATAGTAAAAATTCAAAATATAAATTTCCTACCATGTGGCGGGTTTTCCCAGATCGCATCACATATTAGAAACCTGCTAGGTGTGATGTGAATGTTGTTGTGTCTAAAATTGTTTCATACAACAGAATTCCTTGAAGTGCATTCGCTTGTTATTTGTGTGCGTTAATTGCTCGTAAACTCACGGTAATTTGAATTGTATCTTTTTCAGTATTTGGCTTCTGATTATTCTGAAGATGCTGAGGCAAATTACCAAACTGCAATGGTAAGAAATTATATAATTTCACAACCTTATACTTAAAGGAGAACCGGTATAACAAATAATATTATACAATATACTCTATAAAATATTGTTGAATACATATCGAGTGGTTTCATCGAAAAACAGAATTATATTAACCCTAACAATGAATTCAAACCATCTAGTCTGACCATGTGCTATTTAAAAAATCGCGCTAGTGTACAACGTGTTCGGCGATACGGCCGGCACGTTTGCATCATACCGCCATAGGAATACACTTCTGACAGCCAACTCACCTGTGCAGGTGTAATGACGCAACTGTAACTGTCCGTATCGCATAACACGTATCAGATCCCATATACATTGGCATATGCTTTGGTAGGGTTTTGCATTGTGTGGGTGGGATGTGTGTGTGTATGTCACCTTTGGCCATGTTTGCACATTGCACAGGTGGTGTGGGTGTGTGTATTATTCATACCAATGGCATATCTAGGATATGCCAAAGAGCCAAGTTTTCAAATTGTTCAAAATTTTCCAGGTTCTCGTCTGTTGTTTGCTGTTAGATCCATATTTATTTTCAATTCGCCAAACCAAAGGTGTAATGTACCTGACAACCCTCACAGATTGTACTAAAATGATAATTGTGTTTGGTCTGGTTTGGCTGTCCATAGCAATATAATTTGAGCATATTTAAAAAATTATTAGACTGAATTTCGAAAGGGTGGGCCATATGGCTGTGTTGATGGAATTAGATATCAAGGTGTATAATATAATGATCATTTGAAGTCATTGTTGAAAAATGTTGCTTCTTTGTTCAAAGAAATAATTGGGCATTCACCACAGTTGCTTAGAATGACCTATACAGAGTGTCTTCTAGGGTGTTCATGGATACATGGTCAAAGGTCATCTGGGGCTATTTTGAGGTCAGTGTTGTAAAATGTTTGGTTTCTTCCTCAGAAATAGGTGCATATTCACCAAAGTGTTGACATGGCTTTTCTCATCTCCATGTCCGGAGTAAAAGGTCATTAAAGGTCAAGTTGTCTAATAGGTTTAAAAACCTAAGTTGTAAAAAATGAAAAGTACCTGCTTGATAACAACATAACTTGGAGTAAAGCTTCAACATGACGATCCATTCAATGGTCAAAGTCAGCTGTACAACCATGTAGACTGAAAATATAGAATCCTGTTCAGCTACTGTACCATTGGTGCTTTAGTTTATATGCAAAAATACATCTTAAAATTTAGGGATACCCAAAACCTATTGTTTTTAAATGTTGACACACTTAGCAATCACATCAATGTAGTTGTTAACGGAATGACAATCCCTATTTGGGCATGGTAACCTCAACATGTTGATGTCTGAGGACTACTTGCATCATCGCACGACGACCAGTGACCAGCAAATCCTGCTCGTCACTGGGTGACAGAGAACCTAAAAGGGGTTATCTCTATGCTTTGGCTTTGGTATTGGTTTGGTGACAGGAGGAGTTTTTTGTTTTGAGGATACAAATTTCTTTTAAATTGCACTGTCGGTGGTAGAACACCTCATCATCATCATCATCCTTTCGGTTGCGGAGCAGGCGAGTAAAGATTTCTCAATGCACATCTATCTTTGGCAAGTGCGGCTATCTGTTCGCTTGTATCATGCCTATCATACCCTAGCACACATTGGATGTGGCTAAATAAGAGGTGCTTGGACGTCCAGGTCTCCTTTAGCCATGAGGTGGTTGGTAGAGAGCATTTTCTAGCAGGCTCTTCCTCTGGCAGACGAAGGATGTGTCAAAGGAAACTCCATGCTTGGCCACTCCAGGTAGACACCTACCGGAACCGCTTGCGAATGTTATTGACAAAACAAGCACAAAAGAAAACCACAAAACACGGTTTGAATTGCCTCGCTAATCCTCATCATCCCTATAGGAAACCATGCTTGAATTTCTTGTCGCGCACCAACAGAAATGCTATAGTGGGGACAGAAGAAACCCTTTGGCGAGTGCGTACTTCCTGGTTCGCTGCGTATTACTGCAGAAACAAAATGCACTTGGTCTTCTGATTGGACACGAAGCATCTGCTGTGTTGCTGGTCACCGATCACGCGTCATATCGCGCTGATAGCTCCACCCCCCTTTACCACACCAGGTGGTACGCGCGGCAATGTAAGATTCAAATATGCAAAAAAACCGGGGTTCGAAATAAATTGAGTGCGTTTTCTATCTTGAAAATGTCCTCATTGTGGGGGGGTTTTTTTTTTTTCTTCCTTTTAACTATGCTGATAATAAAATAATTGGTGTTTAATGGATTGGTATGAAAGAAAAAAAACTTTTGTCCAACATGTGGACAAGCCGAAATGCATTAAGTTGAGCATCCCTATATAATTAGCCATAACACAGAGATTAATAAAATGCAAGGAGTATAAATGAGAATTAACTTGATATCAATCTCCTGTTCCTAACCGAAGGAGAAGTGGTCATGCGTGAGGTTGGAACATCATTTTTTTTCGGCTTGGTCCTTGGAGAATCAAGGACCTGCGAGAACAACAAACTACTGCACTGCTTAGGGAGTGTCACTGTAAGTTTCATAGCTCAGAAATACACTATGGTGTGAGTGAGTGAGTTGGTCATGGGGTGGGTGGTGTGGGTGGCGTGCGGGGG
Source organism: Ophioderma brevispina (assembly GCA_023653785.1). Lineage (NCBI taxonomy): Eukaryota > Metazoa > Echinodermata > Ophiuroidea > Amphilepidida > Ophiodermatidae > Ophioderma > Ophioderma brevispina. The sequence continues at coordinate 46,742 of JAMKCH010036439.1, read as the reverse complement.
GAGAGAGTGAGGGTGAGGGCCGTGAGTGCATGTGGTGATGTGGAGTGAATGAGTGGTTGAGTTAGTGCATGGAGGGTGAGTGAATGAGTGGATGTGCAATGGGAGGGTGGGTAGCGTGTGTGCGTCCGTGCATGAGGGAGCGGAGGGTAAGGAAGAAGGAGGGAAGGAGGAGGGAGGCTGGTATAAGGAGGTTGATGGGACGTGTAGGGAGGTTTTCTGTAGTCTATTAGGGCTTGGGTCTTGTAGGTTCCAGAAAAAAAGTGAATGTTTGACCATGTCTAAGTGTTTGGTCTAAGTGTCCTGTTTCAGAAATAGAAAATTGTGTGGTCGTTGATCTATGCTGTTTCAATAATGCAGAACTTGAACTTTGTTGCCCAACCAGTCCTTGTTCTGATCGAAACGGAGAGGATCCTGTCATACCCAGACCCGTCAGTGGAGAAAGTATTTCTTGATGAGCGGACTGCAGGACGAGGATCATCAGGCAGGGAGTTGGTGATTCGGATTCGGTATTCACTGAAGGGAAGTTGACAAGGAGGAAGAACTAAAAAGGCGCTCTCTGAAAGATCACTGATGCCAAAGAAGGTGCTTGTGGAGAAATTAACGATAATGCGTTAAAGCTTACTAATGGTATTTATTTTTCCAGAATACCAATAAGTTATAAAAAATCAGGTTTGGGGGGCATTTTTGGAACAAACATGCATTTTGAGAAATAAACACCGTGGTGATAGTAAAGTGAATATCATCCATTAAGGCCCACTCTGTCATATATGATGGTGATAATTGGTGTGTGCAAAACGATCAATGCAATGCGTCCCTTTACATTGTGAAGCAGTTGATGTTGTACTAATCAGTTATTTTGTCCCAACGTTCTTTCTCAATCATTCCATTGTTTTCACCCACTTGTTCCGTCATTACCATTAAAAAATATTTGGGGACGCAAATCTCTTGTTTTGAAAGAAATTTGTAAAAGTAAAAGATTTGGCATCTCGCTCGGCTTCTGTCCCATGGGCAAGTATATGACACAAAATGTTTTATTTATCAAAATTCCAACTCTACATCGAGGTAATCTTTGGAATAATGTATTTTGAGTGATAATCTGTAATCAAAGAAAGGGGAAAACTCATCAACCCAATTCAGGGGTTGTGATTTTTCAGGATTTTTTTTCCCCCTGATTTCAGGATTTTTTTTCAAATTTCGCAATTTATTTAATTTTCAGCCCAATTCCAAGCATTTTAGGTCGGTTTTTTTTTTCTCAGGAATTTTTACCAAATTCAGGATTTTCCACAAAGCTCAATCACACCCCTGAAAATTACATGGTGAACCTCTAACCTACACATAGACAAAAGACAAACAAAGACGAAAATGTGGAGTAAATAGCCGCGGGACTGCTAGATATAAAATGCTATATAGTTTAAGGTTCTGTTATTGACAGTAATGCCATGCCTTATAGACAACCTATATTAATGCCATGATATTTTGTAATTTGTGAACAATTTTTCCAGATCACCGTTCCTGAATCCTACTGAGGTGCTGAACATTGTCTATAGACTCAACAGTAATAACCTGAAAAAGCTTAGATTACCCCCCCCACAGGCACTAATTACATAACAGCCAATTTTGCAATTGGTTGGTTATTCATCAGGTCATATGATGTAAATGTAACTGGCCAATCAGAGATGAGGAAAGCTTAAAGGTGTATCCAGAGATATATAAGTGCACCTTTAGTGATCAAAATCTAGTAATTACCGTTTAAGTTGTGTTTATGGTGGATCTAAGTGCAGCTGTGAAAGGCAAAATCCTATTATTCTTAAAATACCTTGTACAGGTATTATAAAGCTGTTTTTAAGCAAGAGTAAAATCACAGCTGCCCCTCCGTCTTTGCATGAGATTTATTGTGTGTTCATACTTCATCGGCAGACGGTGCTTCAATCGAACTGCTTTTTGCGCGCCGGATGCATGAAGTTACGCGTTGCGTAAAAGCATGTTTCGAAACTAGCAGCTGCAGATCGTCTGCCGCGAAGTATGAACCCACCTTTCAGGGTCAGCCCTATTAAGGTTACCTGTAAGAATTAGATGTTAATGGCTGAAAATTTTTAGTTTTGAGTGGATTGGCAAAATGCAAGCACATGCACTCAGTTTGACGATGAGGGGCATGTGCCATTATGAGTCTGGTCAACGTGAGCAAGTGCATTGATTTTTGCCAAGGCATGAGAAAAGTTTTTTTATCAAATGTCGTAATGTTTTTTTAATGAAGAGATGCACACCCCCGCCCATAAATTAAATTGACCCATGTCGCACATACACATTTTAAGCACACCGTGTACGCTTATTAACATATATAGTCCAAGAAAATTGAAGGTTTTGACCTGAACAAATGCCTATCACAAAGGTATTTTTTATGCACAATGCATTTGCCTTAAGGTACCTCAAATGATATACGAAAAGTCCGAGGAAATCCGATTTGCAGAAATAGGCCTAATTTGCATAATTCAAAAGTGGCGCGACATTTTAGGGCTTTATGTTATATCGTGATCTGAAACTCGTATCAGAATAATTCCATGTCTATACCCATGTTTTCAAGTCTGTGAACCCAATTATGACAGTACTACTACCATAAGACATTTGATCAGGCTTAATTTTCTAAATTGAAAGTGATTTGACATATACCATACCGTAAGGAGGAGACCACTGTCACGAAATATTACACAGGGTTTTGTCAATTTGCCCGTAGCATTTTTAAATATAAATCTTAAACTGTTATTAATTTTCAAAAATTAAAAAAAAAATACAAAATAGTTTGTGATATATGCTTAAATCTGTGGGCAAATCATTGTTGAGTTTTGTGTCCTATTCAAAGAAAACAGTAACGTTTGTTAAAGTCCTTTGCTAATGTCTATCTCACTGTTCCATTTTTTCACCTGTACCGGTAGTGGTTTTTTTAACATTACTGTTTGAGTATATAACGTGGGAGAGTTATAATTTGTGCAGGAATAAAAAGGAAGAAAAGATTCAGATAGAAAAACCACTCACGGTTAGGGTGTTTTATTAACAAACATCTGTTGGATAGGCCACATTTACAATCCTCTTTTCCAAAATTTATTCCTTTAATCAAATTACTTCTAGTGGTTTAAAGTTGCCCGCTTCTGTTCTACCAAGAGGTCAATGAAAAAAATTTTGAAGTTTCACAAATGATAAAAAACAATCACTTTATATCATTTTCCGTAAAATTTGACAGTCTCATTTAACAAATTTAGCTCAAAATTTTACGAACCATCAATATATATTCACTATTGTGGCATTTGGCTAATAGAGGTTGTCCTTCCCGTCAAAATGCCTTTACTGAATTAGTCTCATTAGCATAGTTATATTGACCAAATTGATAATAATCTTGTAAAACACACCTATAGTCCACCATTAAGTAGAAGTCTGCTTCCTTGAAACCTTCTGAAAAAAAATGGGACATAGAGTAGTCAGTAGACACTTTCGCATGGAATACATTTGGAGCATTTGGAGCAGTAGGACCTTAATTATTACAGCATGAAAAAAACTTTGCCTGGATTTGAATAACGTAAAAGAACTTCACATTCCAAGTTGCTCAGAAAAGATTTTACCCAGTAATTCCTTACTTTTTTGCAAATTAAGCCATTCAGCTACCATTAGCCTTTAAAATGATTTTTTTCCTTCTGATTGTTGTCACTTTTTATGTGTAGACTTCTTAAGACATCTTTTTGTATTATTTATAAATGGATCAAGAAGTTTTGAATCCACAAATATTTAATGTATAGTGTTCATCCCGTTGGAGTCAATCGTGTCTTTAAATGGCAATTTAATAATGATCGTGTTCTTTGATAACATGAGTATGGACACCAGATTGAAATTGCAACATATCTCATTTCAGAAATTCAACAAAATGGCAGCCTTTTGTATTTATGCAATAAGGCTTAAACCACTCATCTCATATTACTATGGGCGTTTCTTATTGAGTTCGTAGACCCCCAACATGGGTAAAGAGCACACCACCAACATTACATCTCTACGGACCCTAGGATCTTGATTTATGGACAACGTCTTTGAAATGGCGGCCCATTTTGAATTATGCAAATTAGAACATATTTCTGCAACCCGGACTTTCTCGGACTTTTAGTAATGTCATTTTTGGATACTTCAGGAAAATGCATTGTGAAGAAAAACCTTTGATAGCAATTAAGTCGAGTTACACCCAAAAACTTTCATTATCTTTCCTGGCTATATACGCCGTAGCATGGCATAATACTGCAATGCAAGTCAATCATTTTCTCCTCATAATAAACTATATGAATAATGACAACCCCGAGTGGTAGACTGTGAAGGTTTAACATTAACATTCTACATGTCCATTTTGATATATAATAGGTAACACCCCCTGGCTTACAGTATTGATGACAAAAACTGGGTGAAAGACACATCAACTCACTCAAGCCAATGGTAAGAACATCCAATTAGAAGGTTTTTACTCTTGTTGCCTCTGTTTAGGAAAGAAAACTTTTAAAAAAGGCAATCACTATAATAATTTTTTTTAGTAAATGTATGAGTCTGTACGGAGTGCAATTTTAATTCAATTTTTATCCCCCTGACTTAAAAAAGCCACGGGATATTGCAACCGCGATTACTTCTGTATTAGTGTATGTGTGTCTGTGTTCCCATTTGGTTAGGCTAACTTGGTTAGGTTGACATGGTGTGTGTTTGTTCTTCTTGCATGCCATATTAACATCAATATTTGGTCCATAAGGAACCACTGCCCAAGGCCAAAATAGGGTGTGCACACATTGACCTCAAATGATATCTATATGACCATTGACCCACCTGCTCAAAATTGCATATGTGCTCCCACTAGGGAATTTGCCATTGTAACTTGGCAGTATTTTTGTTATGGGTTCTTATTTGAAGAGTTACAGCCAGACTACGATGCACTTGTCTAAAAACCACTAACCCAAGTCTCATCAGACTTTTTTGCTAGGCTTGTTTTAGGCTCAGTTGGCAAGACGCTGTGCAAGTAATACAGTGGTTGCCAGTTTTTTTAGTCCGTCCAGCGACATTTTTTCCCAACATTTGTGTGTCCATCGGCTAACTCCAGGGAAAGATTCATAGATCCTTGTCTACCTGAAGAAGTAAGTAGTTAAATCCAAACTTACAATGACCAAAATAATTATGCTAGGCCTTTTGTTGTCACTGACCTCTAGAACTTCAGCTTTCTTTATTGGCATCTCATCTTCTTTAGTGATTTGTTTAATTAGCTGTCTTGATTGATTCCATGATTTAACTTGGATCTCCAACTTTTATCCCTCTGAATCACACTTATTTCTATAAACTTTGAGATTTGCATTACAAACAATTGTAAAACATTTTTCAGCACTGAAAAAAGTAAGCCCCAAAATCCAAGTCATGTTGGTAAACATCTTAGTATTAAAATATGTCCTGGTAATCAAATCTGAAGAGGCTCCATGAAAATGCTATGCGTTGACTGCGTATGTTCGCTCGCCGCAAATACTCCCTGTGATCGGGGAGCGACGTGTCCCCTCAGATTGATTCCAGACATACTAGTGCTTTTTAAATCAGAATTCATTTCAATCTTATCCTTCAAGGATTCCTAAAATGTGGCAAAAAGTGCAAAGTTGTATTCAGATAGATTGTCCCTATTGTGCCATGTGTTAAATATACATCCATTTTTGTGAGGAATGTTGCTGCATTTTGTTGAAATTAACCTTTTTGTCAAGTTACCATAAAGGCATCTTATCACATCTGGCTTACTTCCCTTTGCAGGGACTGGATATCTACTGAACCCTGCCATCAGGGTACAGTGGACAGATACTCCCAACGTCTTGGACCTGTGTATATTAAGTGTCAACCATGAGAGAAATCAGACAGGCTCCAAAAGTCTCTTATAGACGGTAACCTCAATGGGCCTGACATTATTACCTACTTGAATAGCGGATGTATTTAATATAGCCATAAAGCATTCCTTTTTCCTCAAAGTATATGCATTTGCTTGTTTTAAAATTTGTGTCTTGTGTAACCTCAAAAATGCAATGATCAATTGTTGAATCTTGTGATAATTTAAAAAATGTTGAGTAGTCCCAATTGAATTATATAGTTTTTTTGACAAACCACCAAGTCATTTCTGCTAATCCCTATGTTTAGTTTGTATGTAAGACCTATATACGTAGCACTCCTTGAATCCCAAATCATAATTCCTATCCCTTACACAGCCAGATTCTTACTCATGATTTAATGGTTAACCTACTCTTTTATGTCTTAATGTATTAGTCCCATAAGCCATTATTATGTAGGCCCTACAGTTTTGTAACTTGTGCAGTACACAGTCACTGTATGCATACTAGTGCAGCATCTTCCTACATTGTGTACTCTCTCTTAAGGTTGTCTTTCAGTGGGTTTACTCTATCATACAATATTTCTGATTGGCTATTAATATTTTTGATTTCAATAACCATTTAAAATGCAGCTTCCAAATGTTTAAGCTCATCCTATCACCAATTCTTACCACACAGCGTTTTGAAAGTCTCATTTATTATGATAACCAGAAGAAAACAGAATTATTGCCGGCAACACACTTTTGACAACTGATTTCGAATATTTAGTCCACTAACAACATCCCTGGTAAATTTTAAGAATTTCATTGTGGGCAAAAATGATTTTGCTAAAATCTAGTTCTCTACGTCTTTCTATGGAGAATGGGCATATAGAGGGCGCTCACAAACATACAAATTGTTCCTTTTGTAGGCCTAATATGGGCCATGCGTTTCTATGTGGGCCCCAGTGTCCGACTTTCAACGGTTTTACAAGTCTCGCGCGATTTTGGGTTTAATGAGCAATATGATTATTATTATACACCTCATACCCATAAAAGTAAACCTTTTCTGAAAGGAAATTGTGCCAAGGAATCCAAATATGCTATCAGAAATGGCATAGAGTACAGTCAAAAAAAGTTTGATAACACATTGCAGGATTTTTTTGTTTTTAAGCTACATTTCTAAAATTTCATTTCAAAAGTCATGATACACCCTTTGGACAAAACCAATACAATTTCAAGTCTTCAAACTCAGACCTTTCCAATGATGTATATCTTGTTAGGTATTATGTTTTTATAAAATAATTTGTGCGATCATCTTTTCACGCCAAAATGTTCCGCCATTTTAGCGATTATGGTTTTAAGTATAGTGACCTTATAATGCCCTTATAACCTATTTAAGATCTCTGAAACACTTTAACTAATATTAACTTAGAGTAATAACTATTTCTACAAAAGAATGCACTTTAAAGGAGACATTTTCTTCACTATCGTGAGTGCCGATCTAAATAAACCTGTTTGCTTGATTCACACATCCAACAAGATGTATAATTTCCGAAAAGAATATGACATTAACATGTATGGTTCTGTGATTTCAAATTAGCCTAAATTGGGCACATCATCACATCAAGCCGATGAGATTAACAAAAATACCAATTAATTGGGTTATAGTTAATCGAAACGTCCAACACAGATTATCATGAGTTTTTCTTAAAACACTAAGGGAAATCTCTGGTGTCTATATTCACATTCGCCAACGGAATTCTTATGAAAAACCACACATAAGCCGCCATGTACATGCTCAGCTATATGCAGATAAAATAGTTACTCCTTTAAGCAAAATATTGACATACACATTTTCACTAATAAGTTTATAAGGAATAACTAGCATTTGTTTTTGTTTCTCCACAAAATGTTCCATAAGAAAACTAAACAGCAGATTGCCTAACTCTATCACCCCCCCCCTTACATACCTGTCGCAGTGAGGTGACAGCTCATCCGCTTTGGTTTATTGGGGGTGAAGTTCATCCTACTTCATCCAAAATAGCATTAACTAGTTCTCAGAAATGAATCAACTTGTCAACTTGCCAACAAGTTCACATACTTACTAGTGTATGAACGGTCTGAACAAGTTACTTAACAAAATTTGTAATAACAATGTCAATAAATTGATTTTTATTGAAAAAACGTCCCAATACTTCCCATATGTTTCATTTGGATTATCCAATAAATCACGTTAATTAAGCTTTTACTGGGACGGTCCGCCTCAATATTCGTAATTATATTAATTTCTTCATTATGCCTAATTAGGCCTAAATTAAACTATTTATTTTAGGTTTCATAAACTTGTGGGAGTAATCATCTCATTCAATCAAAAGTAATGTCTGCAGGTAATTTAGACTTTAAAAGCTTGCCTTGTTAGTGATGCCCAAATTTATGCTCCCTCGTCATGCTCCCCCCGTCACCACATGCAAAAATGACTACTTCAAGTCAATAAATGTAATTAACTACTTAATGAAACTTTAATTGATCCCTTTGTACATTTGAGGCAACTGGCACTATATTCCCTCTAATTTTGACCAACTTTGGCAAGTGCCCATGTATTTTAGCTTTTAGACTCTTTTCTAAATATCTATGTCTGCCCGCCCGAATGTAAGCGATACCACCTAATTTGTTGGTCTCTCATAGAAGCCCACCCAACGCTGGCCTATTTGGCAAGATTCTCGCAATGGATTTGTCTGATTTTTGAGAGATGATAGCTCTTGCTGTCCGCCACTGCTTAAATTGTTTCTAAAAATAAGAGCAATGTGTATGGGGTCAACAGCTGTGACCAGTTGGTGATTGGTTCAAAGAATCCTATAAGCTCATGTGACCATTAGCGGTAGTATTTGTGGGGGTTAAAAGTTTACTTCCAGGTGACTGATGGGTACACAATGGTAACCACCAACAACAGATAACTTCTATAGCAGCTATATTTTTGAGTAATAATTTCTTGGCCATGGTGTACGCGCGTGTTGCATGTTGCGTGACTGCATCTAAATGCAACCCAGGGTTGATCTGTTTGGTGGGGAGTCGGGCCGCACCCTAGAACTTGCCAAGAAATTATTATTCCAACTATTCCAACTATTGTGTTCTTTTCATGTAAAGAGCTAGATTATAGAGACCCTAAGTATTTCAAAGGTACTTCCATTAAGAATCCGAGGCTGTGTAATTATATCCCCTAATCTCTAACTAAATCCTCACTAACATCACTTTTCATTGAATTTTCAAGACTTGAAAAAGATATTTATGATATGTAATTATTGTTGTTTTTAAAAAAAAAAAAATGAAGAACTATTAATAGGTTCGTACAAATGAAATCTGGATAGATATTAATGACTGAGTACGTTTGTTTATCCCATATTTTATGGCACATAACCTTCTCTATTTTACTATGCATACCATATGAGTCGTCAGATAACAATAACTAACCCTCTTTGGGCACTTCCTGACTATCTATCGGCATCTAAGCACTATTTTGATTGGTTACTTGGAAGTAATAATCATTATGAGCAATCAGGATGCTGTAAGATGATGGTAATGGTTGACCAGCACTATAGTATGCTCTAGTTCGATTGGTTACTCAGAGGGCTATCTCATGTTGTGTCCCTGTATTGAGCCAATCAGACACATTGTATCATAGGTGGTAGTGCCCCGGGATTAAGTTCTAAGACCATAGGACCATGAAATCTTGCAAAAGATTTAATCCAATTCTGAAGCTAAACTGGTGCAAGTTTTTGCATGTGAGGAATACGTTTGTATGTGGGTTGCCTGACCTCATCACGGTAAATTTCCAATCATTGTTATTTTTAATGACTGTGCTGTTACCCCCAGCTCTTTTTCTGTATATTTTACTTTGTGCCTAGGATGAAGGGCGTGCATCATGCTCCATTCAAGCATAATTTTGTGACCTATTTTTCTTTGTAATTAATACCAATGGCCATTCCTAGGGACAAGAACCAATCATAAGCCTACATGATATTCTTAAATATATAATAAGCTTAACCTGTATGCTAATCCGAAACCTGCATGCTAATTCTAAACCTGCATGCTAATCCTAATCATAAACCTTACTAATCATAAGCCCGAATGCTAATCCTAAACCTACATGCTAACACTAACCTCAGGACATGTTTTATACTGTAAGTAGTATTTTGGTGCATAGTATTAAGCAAATGGTTAATAAATGGTTTGCCCTCGGTCAAATGACCCTTAAATGGTGGCCAACAAATGTTTTTGAAGGCAGTTAAATTAGAAAAGTTTTCCATTTTGAAATAAAAATGAAAATTGGGTGCTTGGAAATAAAATGTGCAAAACAACCAGATTTTGATTGAGTTTTAGCCAAAATGATCAAGCCTAAAAAATTAATAAAATGTTTGAATGCATAATTTTAACCAAAATTTCATGTTGAATCCAACTTTAATTTCAGCTGATTTTCCTTTACAGTATGTGGGTGTGATTAGCAACCCTAAATGCATTTTTGCACAATTTCACAAATATTTAAAACATGTCAATCATGACCATTGCATGCCGGTAATTATTGACCTTTCAAATGAACATCAGAAAAGTTAAACTTTGTAGCAAAATACAACATACATGAGTGTCCTTTTACGCTCACATACTCTCACAAGCTCTTGCCAGTAACATGGATAATGCAAAGGCAAAATTTGCACCCAGTGCTTCACCCAACAGCTGTGTGTGTGAAGACTCGTTATTTTAAACCGGGTGCTTATCGGTGTCGTCGTGTTCAGGTAACTTTGATTTGAAGAGGTCTATAATAAGTGGTGTACTTTGCTTGGTTACGGCATGGAAGAAAGAGATAAGAAGGAAGCACAACGACCCACTTTGCTTTGACCAATCCATCTTCCGCCCTATAATTGCAATTGTTATTCATATCCTCACAAGAAAATATATTTAAAATAGCAGAGTGAGGAAGTCATATTACTGATGTACTGTTAGGTGTATATTTTCACTGCAAACTAGTATAATTTCTCCAAAACTGGTCCCATTAGGGGCCAGGTATATTTTAACTGAAAATTGGTCCTGTTAGGGGTCACTTTCAGAACCCCTGGAATGAGCATGGTGCCCAACAAAAATCCAAGAAACCCCTGGGTCAACACGTTCAAATTTAGTCAAACTTTCATCCTTTATTTCTCACACTGGGCAGTCTTGGGTACTAAAACTGAACGCATAACGATGTACAAACATTGTGTATTTAACGAAAACAGCAACAAATATACTTTTACACTTTTACATGTTCGTATATAGAGTTTTCAAAAAATTCTCCAATAATGATTGCTCGCTGATCATCGATTGCGGTAGAGGGATTACGATCAAAGGGTCGCCGTTGAATCCCTTTTGTGCGGGTGAATGGATAAACAGATTAAAATCGGATGGTGGAAGTCGATGTGCTTCCTTCTCTTTCTTCCGTGGTTACGGGGAGGGGGGTCGCAACCCAACCATTCTCTGTGTTGCATCTTGTTGACCTTTTCTTAGCATGTATGTGTTTGGTGCATCCACAGTGATTCTTGTATATCTGAAGACTACAGGAGGGCAGTGCATGTTGCACACAGAAGGTATGATATGATGGTGTATGCTGCTGTATAGCCGGAGATTTTAGTGGCATTAATTTTCACGATTTTGGAAAATTTTTGCAGTTTCTTTAATTCACGGTTTCAAGGAGCTTTATGTTAAACCCTATGGTCCGTATGCACAAAAGAGTTAGACCGGTGTGAAAGTCATACCTGCCAACCTTCCCTGTTTTATAGGAATCATCCCTATTTGAACTTTCCAAATAGCAAAAATAGGGATATCCTGATTTCTGAAATTTCAAACAAATCTTGCAATAATTGCCATAAAAGTCCTGAAATATTTTTTTGGCTCCTGAAGCTCTTCCTGCAGCTTGAAAAACACTAAAACCCATTGACTTCAGGAGACTCTACCCCTGTGTATTCCACTAGAGGCCCTAAAGTGGATCAGAAAAGACCCCACCCATAAGGGCTGTCGTGATGAGGTGTTTGCGACACATACATTCTGATTCTTGGGTTCTCAATGTTGGCAGATATGGAAAGTACTCATAGTCTGGCAGGTATCATAGTTCGGGCTCCATAGACGACAACGGAATAAAGCGTGAAACTAATGTTGTGTGAAGATTCAACTGAATCGATTGCCCTATTGTTCACCATTGTTCCCGGACTGTGAGCCCGGAGGACTATATCTCCTGCCACACCTGGTCTAGAGTTAGACCAACTTGGAAGTGTAATTTAGTCCCACCAAAAGAGACATTTTCCTCTGCATTGACATGAGTTAGTTTGTATTATTTTGAAATTTGCATTTTAATCTGTAAAATTTGCTAGTCAGGTTATGAAGAAAATGTGAATAACTGTCAATTTTGGACAAAACTAATTTTGACTTAGACCAGGTCTAACTTTAAACCTGGTCTAATAACTTTTTGTGCATACAGACCTATGAGTCCAAAATATTTTTACAGTCCTTTAAATTAGTCATTCTGAATTAAATGGGAAAAATGTGAAAATAAAACAAATCAGGCAAAAATCTCCCACTATACGGTATTCAAATACAGGGTGTCTCAAACAAAATGTTACATTTTATTAAAAATTTGTTTTAACATTAAGAATAAATGCTTGAGTCAACATTATTTGTGAATTGTAAAGTACATATCTTTAGATGCTTCAGTAATTTACTGCATGTGATACAACAATTTTGTTCAAAAGTTAAAAAGCTTGAACATTTTACTTGGGCCAATTTTTAGGGTTTTTTTTTTCCTCTTGAAAGCAATTTCAATCAGTATTACAACTCCACTACATTTTATTGATGCCAGCACTCATTTGAGTTGCTAAGTGAAACCTATTGTTATAAACACAAAACTACTGTTCAAAATCGAGAATTTGCACAAACATTGCTTTCTTGCTTTCTTATGTAACTCATTGCAGTTTTTTTTTTAAATTCCAAATTTATGCATTTTCATAAGCATATTCAGATTTAACATGGAATATGCATTCAAGTAAGTACAAACAAGCTTAGTCTGTGGGTTTTGAGATGGCTCCCTCCAGTCAGTTGGGAAGTCATCTCAAACCATTGACTTGAGTGTTATAACCTGTGCAGTATCTACCAGGTTAAAAGGGCTAAATTGGGTGTATCTCTTGATATGAGGAGAGTAAAACTATGTAGTTTTTTACTTTTTTTATTTAAAACTGTAACACTTTTGAGGCATTCTGTATTGTGTAATCTTGGCCAGTGCTTAATTGTGCATGTAAATCCCCATTTAGAAATGTGAAGCTTGAAATTGTAATTTTGCCCCTGTCTCAAATCACCCATGTGACCCAAAAGAGCTTGTTCTTTTGCTACCGGATAAGCAGCCACTTCCTTATGATACAAAATTAGGCCTTTTCTCATTAAGGCGACATGGGTCCCATGCACATTTTGTATTCCTTAAAGGGATTAGCAGCGATAATGCGAGAGAATCGAAAAAATGTGGAAATGCATTTTTAAACTTATAAATCAGGGATAAGTGTGTACAATTTCATATTTTAGGAAATAAAGAAGTATTTGAGGAAATTTGTCATACCGTCTCCTGCAAATAGACATACAGCGATGGCATCTCAAAATCTGCACTAAACAGCTGATTGTGCTTGTCACCAGTACAAAATAACCAAAGATCAATAATGTTTGTGTTTGAGGTGAAACTGTATTGATCATGGTGCACAATATCACGCTGAAAATCTGTGATATACAGTGGGAAAAGCTTTTTTGATCTCAAGTCGGAAGTTTGAAACGCACGTATAGAATTTACAGAATCAGATAAAAAGTACCGCCTTGTCTTTAATACACGGATTTCAAGGCAACCACTTGCAGCTTATGTTCGCATATCCATGCCAGTAACAAAAATATAAAAATATGAATTTTGATGATTTTTTCGATGTTTCAGATTAGCAAATCGCTGCTAATCCCTTTAAGAGTTGACCTACATACTTGTAGGTTTAATTGACTCCTTGCGAATGACGCTGTTGCAAAATTTCTGCCATTTTTTTTTACCAGAGGGAAGGATCAAATGTTAGTGGGCTATTCAAATACTCATTACATGATTTGCCCTTTGCAGGTAGAGCCTCAAACTAGCATTGGAATAAATGAGGGTGTTATGTAACAATGCATTCACCTCTTGCAAGGCCATTGTTTTGTGTAGAAAGAATCCAACCTGATCAAGATGTTGCTTGAGTACTCCCATTCATATTGTTGTCAGTTAGAGGCTCTCCCCACAAATGGCAAAACCGTGCAAAGAGCGACTTGGGGTGTATATCAAATGATATATCCAATGGGCAATTCCATTTAGAATCCCCCTGTGAATTTGTGAAAGACATTCCCCTAAATGTGCCATGAGGTGTCCTACAACCCCTTCAGAAGACATTTAATAACTTGAAATTTTCTATACAGAAGAAGTGTATATTTCAAATATACAGTGGGCTAATCCAAATGTCAGACGATGGCAGCCAAGCCTCTTTCAATATAGCAACTCGTCAAAACAAATCAAAAAGGATTCCTGCAATACAGACACAAACCACAAACTGATTTAGGCCCATTGATGTGGGTCGGTCATGGATGTTCCCATGACCCACATACGACCTTGTCTTCGTCCGTTGTTCATACAACCATAAATAAGGCGACAAAATAAAAAAAACCCTGTTTTAAAAAAATTTAACGGCCCAACCGACCCTGTTTTTTCAGTCTTGCAGATTTTTTTTATTTTTTAGTTTTTTTCCAAAACTCATGTAAAATCAGCCTGTTTTTGAAAGCCCAAGTTATCAATTTTGTTTGGCAAATTTTTTTTTAGAAAATTTGTTTGTAAAATTTTTTTTCATTTTTTCTCCTCTTGGTTTTGTTTTTTTTCAGATTTTGGGGCTATTTTCGTAGGCCATTTTTGATCTCCAGAAAAGAAACAAAATTAAAAAAAAAGACAAAATTTTTCGCCCGACCGGCCGACGACTACTTCGAAGTTCCGCGCGCCCGTAACACAGGGTTTTCTTTTTTCGTCGCCAACCTTTACAGTGGAGTTCCAATGGTTTTGGAATAAGCAATATTCTTGACAACATATAAAAATTCAGAATTTTTCATCAAGATTTTGCTTTTATGTTGTTAAATTTAAAACCAAAGTGGGCGTCTAAAATTAGATTTTTTTTGGCTGTCCCTCCCCTTCCAAATGTAGAAGATATTAACTTAATATTCATTGTATATTTTCAAAAGAATATCATTAATCAATAAGATATCCCATTTGGAAGTTAACTACCCTCTAGAAAACATTCCACCAAGGAGGACTGAGCATTTCAAATATAGTTACCCAAATGGGCTATTCCATTTGCAATCCATACTCCCTGTGATAGATTTACCCAAATTTTCCACAGAGGAGGAATGCATTTCAAATGGAAACATAAACTACAGTTCCCGCAAATAAATCATGGCCAGCGTGGAACACTTTGCACGCACATAGCAACACAGTAATGTGTGGGCGTATTTATGCAGTTCTGTAAATGGGATACAAGCATGTACGCTGTGTCTTACGCTGAACGCTTTGTATACATGCCAGGTATGTAATACACTGGCCACGGTTCTTCTGTGGGGACTGTAGTTCTCATAACCTATTTGAGGTCTCATATTTTGCATTTTATGGAATTGGGATCTAGTATATAGCATCATTATCTCAAGGTACTTTTGACACGCTCAAATTGCTTACACCCTTAAACTTAAAGGGAGGCTTCTCTCTTGTAGCCTCCCTGTTTAAGTTGATTCTGAGATCAGTTTGACTTTGTCAAAGTAAATCTTGATTATGAATGCAGAACTTCTTTTTTTAAGTAAAACCTGAACATACCTCAACATTTAGTGTGAAGTCAACTTTTAGATACATGCCCCAAGGTGAACTTTTTTACCCATATTTTGCGGGGGGGTGGGGGGTGTTATGAATCCAAGGGATTGTGTAGAAGTCCAAGGATCAAGCATTATTTGTACATTGATTCTGTAATTTTTCTGCCAATTATTAAAACATTAGGTTTTTAAAAAAATTGCACTGACATCAGGAACAGTTACAACCGACTCTAATACTAGTCTATTACGCAGTCTGTGTATGATGCCCGGGATGCATTCATGTTAAAATGCAAATATGCAAGACACCCTATCACCAATGGTGAAGATCAGTTATAGTGTTGGGCTTTTCAATATAGCACAGGCTGCAAACCTTGGGATGAATAGTTTGTGATTTTGCAAAAACGTAAAGGCTTAATTCACAGTTTCAAACAGCTACACATTAAACCCTATGCCAGGGTCAAATTTTTGCAGGCTTTTAAATTCACAGGTAACAACAAAAAGGATGAAAATAAAACTTCATGAAAATTTTCCAATTTTACTTGAGTTATTTAACCAAGGTAGGCATGTCAGGGAATAAAGGTCCATTCATACTTCACTCCACTGCAATGCAGTGCATTGAAAATGGATGAAAACCATCTCTGACTCAATGCGGCATCAACACAGTTGAAAATGCATTGCGCTGCTGCAGTGTGGTTTTCAACCATCGCAGTGTAGTGAAGTATGAATGGACATTAATACACTGAAACGTTGTTGTTATTACAGGTGTTTGTGTCAACTAGCCCATCTAATTGGATTTACAGAGCAGGCTACACAAGGGTACGATCTCAAGCATCAATTGGCTATGTACAGGCTTGTGGTAAGTCACTAATATACCAATTGTCTGAGTATAATCCCATGCTTGTGAAATTTGGGGAATGAGACTAAATTCTTTAAAAAAGAAAACTTTGTGAAACCAAAACATTTAGTAGAAATATTACTTTGTTATCTTGTGTTCTGGGTTACTCCATGTAATTTCAGCATGAAATAATCAATAGAAGTCTCTATACAAATGAATAGAGTTGAATGGGTTTATAGGCTTTATTCTGTTCAGCCTGATCTCTTTCACCCACGTCTTACACCAAGGATACACCGTAATCTGCAATATACTGAAAATAATTTACCCAGTTTGGCAGTTCACATAGCCTGGATATAATAAGGTTTTTTACACTGAGCAGGGTGATTGGTCAACTTTTGCGATCGATCACTGTCTGTAGACTTCAAACCAGCTACCAAATTCATTATGATACTTCGCCAACTTTGACACACACATAGAGATGTTGTGCTTCCTCATATAAAATCACACACGCATCGACTAAATGTACTTGTGTAAGAGACTATTCGCCACATTGAATTTCCTTGTTCAGGCTGTTAAATTTAACGACAGAAAATACACAATTTCTGTGCGCAAACAAACCATGGTGACAAGTTATATCACTTAAAAGATGACCATGTACCTCGGCATTAAAAAAGTCAATGACAACCACTGCCTTAAATGCCTCAGAAAGAAGTATTTTGTGAAAGCAGCTGCTCATGTAATCCTTCCCTTGGAAAGCCTTTACATCGTAAGTAAGGCATTATTGTGCATGCGCATCTAGTATTGAGAAAACAACTGCATTGGTCTTCAAAAACAGCGATCGATCGCAAAAGTGGATCGATAACCGGTTCTGTGTGAAAAGCCTTATTATAACTTCTTCATTTGGAGTCAAACTTCTGATTATAATTCTGCCCTTCAAGCCAGTGGGACTATACATGGACAATTATAGTAAATATACAAGGCATGTGTGAAGAAATGTACTGTTTTTAGAGAATATTTAAAATATAAAACAAATATGTGGCGAGAGACCAAATTGTGAATGATCTGTGAATCAGAGCAATTTGACAAACTTTGTATTTTTTTTTTACATAAGGGACCCTTGTTTACTGTACTGAATTTACTTTTTGACAAATATGGCTACTAAAACAATGGTCACGTTCCAGTCCTAGGCTATATGAAAACTAGGAGATACATGTATACTTAGCATCTATTACTAGATGGAAATTACATATGCAAAAATGAAAAAGTAAGCACATTAGCACTAAGATTGCCAAGTTCAATGTTCATGTCTCCCTAGACCTATGGGAAGTTGACCTGGAAAGATCCTGTGGAACAGATATGAAGTGCTTTTAAGAATGTGACCCAAATTGGTACATACAATAGTAGTTAAAGAAAAACATGGCTACTTATAACTTGCCCTATGATTGGTCCTACTGTATACCAGGGAAGAAGCTCTAAAGGACATTTTACCCCCTGTGGGCTCGGGGTAAAGAATAGGCCCGTGTATTCCCTGTATGTTGTAAGAGGCAACAAAAAAGGACAACTTGTCTAATTTCTAACATGATGTGCTTGTTAAGCAGATTTACGTTTTCTCTGTGTGAGGCAAAGCCAATGCAATCAATAAGTTTAATGTCCCATATATATGAATACATTTTAAGTTTTTTAACATAAAAATAAGACCATCCAAAAAACCTGAAGATTTGCCAAAATAATTCTTTAAAATAGAAATCTGTGTATTTTGGTTACTAGGAAGTGAAATGGGAGCTGTTATGGGGAATATCACAATCCAAGTGCTTATAGGCAGTGTGCTGATTGGCCAGCACACACTTAAGGTGGCTGTTAAGTCAGGAATTCAAAGGAACTGTTTTTTGCCGTATCTTCTTAATTGTTGTTCCAACATATATAAAAGTATATAATTTGAGAAGGAAATGACTCAAGGAATACAAATATGATAATATTTTTTCCCAAAAAATACGTATTTTTTTAGAAAATCATAAAAAATGGTGATGTCATCTGTTCTGGTTCCCTATAAAAAAATATAGAACAGTATAAAATGTGCCTGTTCGTTTTTTGATTCCAGAGTATAGTTTCTAGGCGTATTTCCCCTTTTTTCAAATTCTGCACTATTTATCAAATTATTTGCCAAAAAAAAACAAAAACCGCGTGTTTCAATTTGGAACAACGCAAGTTTGTTCAAAGGTTGACATAATCCGATTTAACCAAAAATGAAAAACTAAAAAATACCGACCCTAGATTTTGATATTGCTTATACGATTGCATTTCATTTTCTTACATGTTGATGATATGGATTTCGAGTAAACTGGGGAAACCAAAATCCGAATTATCAATGAAAGGGAACACAGAGACAAAATTTGCCATTTTATCCTAAATATGTGCCCCGTTTCACTACAAAATATCTCCTTATTCCAAAACACAAGCGTTTCATCTCTTATTCTTCACACTGCTTCTGCACCGGGTCAAATTGCTTCATCTGATACTTATGATCAAAATTCAACAATTTATGAGGCTCAAATTGTGAATTAAAATCCCATTCTGTTTGCCAAAAGCATCTCACGTGGGCAACCATTTTACAATTGCATACAAGATACCATGGGTATGCATATATGAATCGATGAATCAAGGCGTTTCTGATGCGCTCATTACATCGCGCGCGCCGAATAACACAGACGCGTATTGCGTAATACGCTAAATTACCCGCCCTTTTGCAGTTCAGCCCATGTGATTGTTTTTGGTCAAAATGCGAACATAGTAAAGTAAAATGAACAAAATATGAGGAAAAAATAAATTATATAGATTCTGTTAAAATATATGGAAAGAAAACATGTTAATGCAGTTAAACATGAAAAAAACTAAACTGGCATCTTGACTATGTTCATGACTTCACAGCCACCTTAAGTGAAGCGACATGATTCTGACAATTTCCTGATGGTAGTATAATAATAATGGCCTTGCACATTGAGATAACATTGTTGTGTTTGAGCTTTAAGTGTGGTATTATTATAGTATTATGGATATAAGCCTATGTAGTCGAAGTTAGGGGAGAAATTCGGCAATTGTTATGGCCAAAATTTTGTTCCCTAAAGTCCACACACATGAAATTACCTGATTAATCTCAAAAAGAAAAGCTGGGCCCTTAGGAAATGAACAGAATAAAGTTTCCATTTTTATCTGTCTTTATCAAGCAGTGAGGGTTAAAAAACTGCCAAGATTGTATGATTTTCCCGTATTTTCTATTCGCCCAAAAAGCGCCCAAATACCTTATTATAAATGCATGACAATGATGACGTCATTTCGGGGACACGGATTATGGATCACAGTGCCAATATGTAACACTGTACATCTCAAGTCATGATGTTACTAATAAACAATATGCCGCCATTCTGTATGTATTAACATTGTTATTGCAATGTAAGAAGAGAATGAAGACGAGAGTTGTTGGTACTTGGTGCTATGTATATGGGGATTAATTATTGTGAAACACCCTGACTTGATAAAAGGGAGGTGTGGACCCGCGGCCGGCCGTCAGTGGACTGAGTGGTGGTGAGTGTATTCATGGCGTGGCAACCATGCAAACACCCATACAGCTCTGAAAAGTATTTCTGTGCCTTCATGATTCTTTCGTTACACTAATGTGCAAATACATTTTTAATATGTATGAATGTTTGTAGATGTCTGCTTATCATATGAATTATAGTTTATTTGACCGGTGGCGGGACATGAAAGTCAGTTGCTGCGCATTCGTATTTCGCTCTGCCTAGCATGGCTTGCTTTGTATGGTATAGCAAACTATCCATTCACGATTCACCAACGTTTTTATAATTGATTGTACACATTTAGACCTAGCAAATTCATATATAATCATCAAACGGGGGAAAAGTAGAAACAGGTTAGCAGAAAACTGTCTACAACAATGATATGTGGAGGCTGTATCATAGAATTGAACGGCAAAATTGTACTAT
Source organism: Ophioderma brevispina (assembly GCA_023653785.1). Classification (NCBI taxonomy): domain Eukaryota; kingdom Metazoa; phylum Echinodermata; class Ophiuroidea; order Amphilepidida; family Ophiodermatidae; genus Ophioderma; species Ophioderma brevispina. The sequence continues at coordinate 26,152 of JAMKCH010036439.1, read as the reverse complement.
AAATTTGGAAAAATGTCCCGTATAAGCGCTGACAATGAGCTGTAACAGAACCAACCACCTAACAAAAAAAATGCATTGTGGGGGATTTACCTGATTAATGGTCAAAATGTTTGTGCTATACTTTCATTTCAAGAATATTTCTGCACATCATTTCATGGCCAAGATTCTTGTTAATAAATGATTTGGTCTGAAAGCTTGGAATTGTAATTTACAACCCCTAAGGACTGAGAAAAACACGAGTCATGCACGTTAAGACCACGCCACAAGATACGTGAGCTACGCAGGATGTATTATCTGTTGTGCAGAACAAATGGGCGTGAATCGTGACAGGCAGAGGGTACACGCGTAAGCTGCAGTGGGAAGCCCATTGCGTCATATTTTTGAGGGGGGGGTAGAAAAATCATTTGCTTGTTAATAAAGCTCTAAATGTAAAAAATACCTTGCGTATGTATGTATGAACAATATCCTCTGAGTGCAAAAACGTATGAGAGAAATATTTGAAGCCATATTTAAATGTTCAAAATGAGACATAAAGGTTTTTAAAAACTTACGTAAATTCTGTGATATTTGAGCAATGATCCGGAAAAATTTACAGGATGCCGTGACATGTCAAGTTTTTGACACGTAAGCTCATTCCCCCCTCCACATCAATCAGCGAGAAGCGATTCAGCCCCAAACATGACATAAAAAACAACGCAATGCGCCATCAACGAAATATGGTTCCATGCCTGAGAATTACATGTAGCGGACATTTTTGATTCGCACATGCTGTGATTAATTCACAATTGCTCGCTTATACAAGTCATATAAAGTTCTAATCTCGCATAAATAACAATGAATATGTACTTATTAAGATTGAATACCGATCAAATTAATTTACCTCTCAATAAAAATTATGTTGGGATTTCTTTATCAACAAAACTGTTCAAAATGCTTGGCATACGTGTGGATGCATCACCACACGTATCCCCGGACGTATCACTTCGTTGTCCTCGCCGGGGTATTTCTCACCGAGGAAATAACCCTGGCTAGCTCTTCGCTATCCCGGGACTTCCCGACAATGAATATCCCAATTCTGATTCTCATCTGCATATTTTGGACTCGGGCTTGTACTTAACTTATTTTGGTGAAGAGAAGAGGTTCTATCCTATCATAGAGGTCTTCACCTTTTGGATTAGCAGCCATCTTGCTGGGAATGGAAAAGTCCATTCCCGGCATGTTGGATATGTATGCATAAAAATATGGGTCAATTTTGAATAGCACAAGTATATACTTTGAGGTCGGGTATTAAATTGATCTGAATGACGAATATACAATAAACAACTTGATAGGTATGCATGAGTGAGGTGAAAGACCTCTATTGGCTTTTGTTATTCACTCAGAATGCTCTTAGGGCGAAATTTCATTTCCCCCTAACATAACCTTTGTATTGTGGTTTTATTCCATTTAGGATGACAAAGGATATGAATATTAATGTATGCAAATCAAGGATAATTCCCTAGAATAACAATGTATCTTGGATATTTCATAAAGACAAAAAGTGTTATGATTAATGTAATAAAATATGTGTTTTTGTTTGTGTATGAATAGACTGTTTATAAATGTTTTAATTAGAATTCCAATAGCCTGTGTCTAGTGAATAGGGGAATACTGAGAACTAGCAAGATGGTTCTGCCAGAGCCTATGCATACTTCACATGCAGTGTTGTCATCATAAGGATCAACCATGTACATTTTGTCCTCATGTACAGTACTACTATATCATAACACCTCGAGCACAAGACTATATTCCTGTTCTACCATCCTAATGGTCTTCATACCCACCTTGTAATTAGAACCGAAGTAGACAGCAGTCCTAAAAATTAGCATGGGAAGGGTGGGGGGGGGGGGGGGGGGGGGGGGTTTGCCTTCCTGTCCAATTTCTTGTCAAATGGCCAAGACACCGATGATCATCGTCACATCCACAAGACACTTCCTTCATCAATCGCAAGATGCCAGCTCCGCACCTACTCCGCAGTCGCTGTACACGATCCAGAACAGTTAGTTTCACTGTTTAGGATGCAAAATTGTATGATTTTTTGTAGGGGGGGTCAGTGATCCAAAACCGAAAACTAATTCTATATTTGAAAATAAAAATGAGATTTTAGGCTTGGTTATCAAAAATGACAGAAAAACATGGATCGCCATAAAAACAAAGATACAAGACCCGTCCCCATTGAAAAAAATGACTTGTAAACAAAGACGTAACCCCCCCCACCGATGAGTAACTTTTTGGAAAGCAGGAGCCGGGGTGAGGGTTGACCTTTGGTGATCTCATGTGACCTTGGTAACCTCATGTGACATTTGGCCCCATTCACAAACCGCTACGGCAGACACCCTCGCGGTCCGGGGACCGCGATTGTCATGTTTTAATATTCCAATCCGGACATAACTTTTTTGTTTTCTTTTGAAAAACTAGTATCCGTTTTTCCATAGTTCATTTAAAAAATACATGAGTCCAGATTTTTTCACATTTTAGTCGAATCAGTTATATTGGATGCAAGATGCAAGAAAAGCTTCCCTGTGATGATGTGTCCAATTATTGTGTATATTAAGAGCTCTATGCATATTTCCTCTGATGGGCTCATTTCTCAAAAGGTGCACTCATTGATAACAAAGTGAACTTCTTCCAGACCCAATGTTCCCAATTTGACGAAACTTGGTATGTGGGTAGTGGTTCATGCAAGTAATACCCATGCTCAATATTTGCACATATTATGAGCTGATTTGCATTTTGCTCCCCTCCAGTTGGATCTTGAAAGTTTTGGCTTGCAGTAATTTTCCCCTTTCATATCTTGTGGGTTTTATTGATTTTCCAACTCTGTTAGAGACAAATTTTTTATAATTCTGAATCTAGCGATGAAACGGTAATTTTTTTCTGCAGTATGTGGTTTATGTCATCAAACAGTTTACTTATACTTTACAATTATTGTCGTTGATGGCTTTGTTAGTCTGGAATTATGTCCAGGTTCTGGTGTTCAAATCTTATGCATACTGATTTTCCATAAACAACCGGGTGCCACATTCTTTAAGTTATTCGGAGTTGTTTTACCTCAAATATGCTGTCCGCCGTGTGATAGGACACATAGAACAGGGCAGAGGCAAAACAATACCTTTATTTCCATTCTTTACACTATTCAAAATAAAGTGTTAGTAACAAATTACCTAAAATTAAAGTAGATTTTTATCCAATTATCTACCCCACTTTTTAAATTGATCAGTCCATTGTTACTCTTCGCATCCGATTGGCCCGAGCATGGCATCTGCTTATCTCGTTGATATGTACGCGCTGTCCCATGTAATATCAGCTCATATCACATTGGCTAGGAACCATGACATTCTTAAACACCTCCCAAGTGTCTTAGAAATGCTAATATATTAAGACTGTATCATTTACCATTAGCTGTGCATTGATCAGTACAGAATGGGCAGCTTCTTTCCCAGGAAGAAGAGAAGCGTTAAGGATATAAGCTAAAGAACAGGGACATCTTGGATGGATTCAACCCAGGTCCCCTGGTGGCCCAGTCCTATGAGCAGGGGGGATTGCAATCCATGAGTGTCTCTGGCCCGTCAGCGTTTCTGCCCATATGTGTGTTTGTATGATGACATCATCACATCTTGGGATTAGTGCATTTTCTAGCCACTCATGAGTTTGTGTTGTGAAGGGTTAGACGTCATTTGTTAAAGATTTGTGGATGAAAAGAGGATTTTGGGCCTGTAAAGCATGCCAAAGGCTGAATATTACCCTCTTAAGTCTGATCAAAACATAGCTAACACTCTCTTGACTTAGGTATATGATGTATGATACCAGGGTGTGCCCATTTTTATGACCGCACTGACTATTGACCCTGATGAATTGAACAGTCCTTTACAGAATAAGTGCACTTTTTCCTAGATTTCATCAAGGTCACTAGTGTTAGTGGGTCCACAAATGGGCACACCCTGATAGCATGTACTTTTGCTATTTGGAGTCGCTACTCTTTGAAGTCGCATTGTGAAACATTTTGCTGAGTCTTTAATGTAAAACATCCCATTGGGTCAGTACCGTTTAAATCACACCCTCTTGGTGGAAGAACAACTTTTGAAGTCCGTCACAGTGGGTGTAGATATTCCAAATAGGTTCGTCCACTGGATGAAATCCATGCTGTTGCATGCATAGGTTTACTTGTTTATCCTCACACGTTTAAATCTTCTTGATTACTGTATTGTGACTTGCAATTTTGAAGGACATTTCAAGGTCAAGCATTGTGCCTTGGGTATGCATCATTGATGTCTGATATACTGAATTACACCGTCTTTTGTTACCAGGCCACAACCATTCTGACTCAAGGCACGGCAGACCGGTACTCAGTCCTCAGCACAGACTTCTGGATGGCAGTGTACCTTTGCTCTCTCACTGACAATGAAAGGTTTTGACTCTATTATTACTATTATATTTGGAGTAAAATCTGAGACACAGAGCATAAACATGTACACACAGCTGCACTTCACCTAGTAACAAGGCGCCCTATAGTCCGTTGACCTTCCTGAGTCTGTGACGTCCACAACAGCGTGTAGACAGGTTGTTGGTGTTTCTATTTTGCCACCGCCTTTATGTTGGTGGTGATGCATTCAGATTTATTCAACATATATAACACAAAAACATAGTTTCCGGTAGGATAGCCCAAAACCAAAATGCAGAAATGCTTTTCTTGTATTTTTGCATGGGTAGCTGATACAATTATTACCATCAAATGTGATAATGGTCAACCAGTTGCAGGTGCATTGATTGTAAACAAGAAAATTTAATTTCTTAATTTTAATTACCGTTACTCTTTGATTCATATGCGCCCGTTGGCATATTTTGTAAGAAAAAAACACACTTAATGGACTTTTGCAAGTGGGTTACAATAAGAAGGGAAAATTCAAATGCATGTGGTAGATGATATAAACTGTTTTTAAAAGCTTGAAAGTCTATGCGTGGTTTTAAAACCCCCCAAAAAAACATTAACTCATTACCTTACCGACATAATAATAGCAACATAATACATTTCTTCCAGCAAGTTGGTACTGGGCACGGGGAATTTGGGGTTATTTGTCAAGAATTGAATGTTTATTGTCATTTTATCTGAAGTAAAGGAAGTTTTTGTCTGAGTTTTTGGTCCTGATTTCATGCTGCAGATTTTCCTCTTGTAAGGGTTGTTTTTTATTTTTAAGCAGTGTCGACAAGTATGACAAAACTTCATTTTAATTTTTTTTAAATTGTGTCTCAGCAGAGTCACAGTATACCTACAAAGTTGAAAATGGACAAGAAGCTTCATGAATAACCTACTTTCACTTGTACAGCTGGTGATAATTTTGATCTTTCCAAAGACATAGAGATAATATATGCTAAACCACATTGAGAAATTAGGACATGGTCTAAGAAATGATGGCCCCAATCCCAGGGTGGTATTCTTCAAGGAGTCTAAACTTTAGGACCTGGGTTCAAACCAGGCTTAGTCTTTCATGGATAGACCTTTTTTCTTCAACATGCTATGAAAGTTAAAGGAAATATGTCATGATTCTGAAAATTGGAAAAATTGGTATGGTGGGAAAGCTTAAGTAACGTTGATTACATTATAACATCAAACGAAGTTGAAAATTGTCCACATAAGTTGAGTATTTTGCCCTTTTAATTTCCCGCCCATTAGCTTACTCGAAGAAACCGATTCCGGGACAAATCCACACGCAGGCAAAAGGTGACGTCAAAGTGAGGACCATCCAGATTTACGTCGTTGATGACCATCTATCGCAGTGTTGCCACTCAATAATAATTAAAAACACAAGAAAATGAAACAAAATATGTTCATTCTGTAAACTTTTTTTTCCTAATTTTTATTATTACTTTCATTAATCCATCAATTTACAGTGTCAGCAATAACAATTCGAGTCAACACGATGTTTTGGTCATCAATTGGACGTACGAGGAGAGCAAAAATGGGCGCTTTTGCTCAATGAAGCCGTGGCGAAACAATGAGCCCGTGTTCTTCGTATGTTCAAAAAAGCAAAAATTAAAATTGCCTCTATTTTGTTATTTTTAAATCCAAATTGTATTACTTGTTTCGGGAATTCGTAATGTAGTAAATATATGGATGATGTAGTCAAACTGAGCTTGACAAAAATCTACATTAGTTCCTTTAAATGTTAACAGGTGGGAAATTTCCTTGTGGATGGCCAGAACAGCCCAATCCAGGAGGAATTTTCTCACCTCTACACACACTTTCACAGTATCTTAAAAGGAAAAGGGATCAATCCATGAATTAGAGAATTAAAAGATAGGATTTGTGGTTTGCCTAAACAATATCGTGTCATATTGGATGGGCAGTCCAATATTTGGAGAGTGGCTGCCGGCGCAGCCGGTATCCACTACGATAAAAATAGTGGACTGCCCATCCAATATGACACGAATTAGATGGCAAAACAACAAATCCTATCTTTTATTCTCATGTCTTATGTAGTTTTGCGTTGTTTGAATCAACGAAAATATTTTTTATTTTCAATAATATTAGTTAAAAGGGCAACAAATATTCACCCGCAGTCAAAAAAAAATGAACCAACCGTACTAGCTGCGTGCACCTGCGTAACACTTATACACACGCGCGTAAAACTTGCGCGACGCACGCAATATCTAATACTGTCTCATAAGATAGGCAAAACCAATGATATGCGTGTTTGCTTACTAAATCCCGCCCACTGAATAAGAATACTCATCCATGGTTTAAACCCAGGTGTAAAGTTCGACTCCCTTAGAGAATAGAGCTGTATCTTAGACAGCTCTTTGAAAGTGCCTTTAACTTTTTTACATTTAGAGAGTAGAACGACCAATTGTGTATGCAGTCAGGTGGGCATGTTAATTTACGACTGATCAGTCAATCATTATGTTAATTTTATCTACCAATAGATAACAGACCAATATTTGTTAGGAACAAATCTTGGTAAAGGAAGATTACACTGTTAGGATGTCAGTTACCGTTAATTAGAACAGTGAAAATCATTGTTAATGAATTTTGCTGTTATTCTGCAGTTGTTAACTTCAGAGTATAATTGTGCCTTGTCCAGGCCACATTTTATGTTGTAATGTATTTTTCACGTTCATAATTAAGAAGGAAAAAATTCTGTGAAATTAAGCTATTTTACTGGCAGTCATAAAAAATACCAATCACATGGCATTTTTAGGTCTCATAACTATCAACAGGAAGAAAGTGATGCGGATTCTATCAGGAGAGCCACCTTGCGGCATAATGTTCAGCCTGGAGAGAAAAAAAAATTTGTGGAATCTATGGATAACTATTTTGATGTTCGCTTATACTGGAAGTGCATAGGGCATAACCAGAGCCACTCTGACACAGAAACAGAGAGCCCTGGTGTAGCAAGGTAAGTCAAACTATAAATGTTTTTAAGGTGTTTCCCAGCATGCATAATACAGGGTGACCCAATAAAAACTTTACCCAAAATGAAAAGTGAATATTTTCCACTTTTTTAAAATTTGATATCTGGCATGAAATGTTAACTTTTCCAAGCAATTTCTGGAATTCCAGATTTTTGGCCATAAATAAAAACAATTCTGGAAATGTAAAAAAAATAAAAAAAATCTCAAATTTTCTGGACAAATGTTAATGACAAAGGTAGAATACATCAAAAACTGCATCAAGTTTTAAGTACCATTTATTTTAGAGAAGGGGCCCCCCCCCCCCCCCCAGAGTGGTCTTGTACCTTAACATCATCTAAAAAAACAGGTTCTGTGGAGCTATGCGGTATATGCTAAAATTTGACCTTGCCGTCGGTTATAAATTTTGGATTTTCAGGGAAAGGGAACTACTCTGTACATCTCTTGCTGTGGATTTTATTTATCATAAAGAATGGGTAATTGAGCATCTTGCCTGAAAAAAAAAATGTTCATTTTGGTTGAGTGTTCTCAAGATATGGTCCACTGAACAATAAGTCAGCAAAACAGACGTGTCCACGGAGCATCATTGTTCTTAGCATTGGAAATCCTCAATGCCCAATTCGAGCAGATCGTGTCCTACCCCTGCCCTGACACAAGACAGAAAACTGGTATTTAGCCCAACTGCATGCTATGATTTCAGATTTGAAAAGCCTGGTTGCCAAAACAATTTATGTGTACTTATCATTCCATCATGAAATACCCATGGACAAGTCAGGGGGCAGTGATCGGCCTTTCTGACCAGGTCAGGAATTATGACAAACAGTCAATCCTAGTGTTATGATGTGCCATTTTGTAGGCCTATTTATTAAATGAGCCTTAACGGCGTGATATTTTCTCACCTATAAAAAGTTGATGCATCCTCCTACAGATAGATTGACGATTGGTGAATTCTGCATTTGCGCATTGGTGTAAAGTGGGGTATATAAGCCAAAACATTTCATTGTTCTTTGTTCCGCTTTGGCTCACACACTTGGTTACAGGCATGATTTTTCTTCCTTGCTGACTCTACACCTTTGCGTGTATGTACGTACAATTTGCTGTAGAGTGTAGGACGTCTCTCTAACTATATAAGAGAGTATAGGGCATCATAGTCAGCTATTGCATTAAGCAATAGGATGGCTATTAGTTAGGCTTTAATTAGCCGCTGTGATATATCCGACTCTACTGGGCATATGCGTGCACCTGATTAGTTGATAACAAATGTAACACATCATGAGGATACTGGGAACCTTGTAAGTACTCTTTAAGAGCAACTAGCGTTCATGTCTAAATAAATGTCTGCAGACTGGAAAATGTTTCCTTAGTTATTCTTGTTCATGTATTGGTCTCCCGTATAACAAGGTGATGATTAGTTTTCACCCTAGGTTTTATAACATCGGTGTGGCTGATTCACTGGGCTTTCCGATCCCCGGTGTAACCTCTTGCTATCCTCTCATTTCCTGGGACCCCTACATAATTCCACACCTCCATAGCAGAAATAAATCAAGTCCAAGTTATAAGACTAGGACTAGATATAATAGCAGTAATTAAAATATACATGCAAAGCAAAATGGTGCAATTTCTGTTTTATTTTACTTTTCTTTCTAAGCTTGTCTGATGGCATCAGAAATTGTACCGAGTTGTTTTGTTTAGAGCTGTATGGAAAATACCATATAATAGACCTGCACATACTGTTGTATTGCTATTAAAAGCTTGTTGTGTTCTATGAACAATGCGTGGGTTGTATAACCCTTAAACATACACACAATTAGCCTGCTTATTAGAAAAATGTAAAAGCGTAAATGTACACTGTGTCAAAATAGAGGTTTAAATTCTCTTTCGTTTTACTTATTATGGAGTTTGAAGATTGGCCTCAAAAGGGGGTTACAATGCAGACCCTCTGAAATGCATACATCGAAAATTCCACCAACAACTACAAACAGAACTGAGCATGCCTACATGTAGTTACGACAGCCATTAGGCTAACGTCCAGTTATCTATACTATGCAGATTCTCTACGTATGATCCATACCTTAGTCTGAAAAGAGACTGGACCTGTGTCTCTTCATACGTAATTCATCAGTAAATGTAAAACACTGCCTCGTATTTAAAGTGGCACTGGCACATTTTCGCAAAATATGAAATTTCTTCAATTTGCTCTCAAATGTTAGTCTAGGCCCAGAGGGTGTTTTGAATCAATTCCATAATGCATTGCAATGTGCCTATACTGTACTGAAGTAAACACATGTCAGTACTTAGGGATAAAAAGTGTTCCAAAAGTTCAAGAACCACAAGACATTTCATGATCATGCAGAAAATTCCCAAAGTACTAACGCTTTGTAGGCTAAAATGTGTGTAAAAGTCAGGGTTTTTATGTGTTAAGAATAGGATTTTTGTAGGATCACATGACCCTATTGAAGTGAAATTTCCCAAACTGGTGCATTATGGGATTGACTCAATACACCCTCTGGTCTAGGCAATTGGAAGAACAGAGATACATTTTACACATAAAAATAACATAATCAAAAACAGATAGGGACGTTAATAAGAGGTTAAAGACATCCAGGTAATTTGTAGGCTAACATTTAAGTTTTCCATAACTTTAATCAACAAATGTGTATATTACATGAATATCATAGACTCGTACTCGTTGATATTAAAACCACAAAGGCTGCAGACTGGTCAAACAGGGCGCATGCCGTGGGAAACATGCTACGTCATGCGTTTTCTTGTGTTAAACGCCATTTCCGTAGTCTGCTGAATTAATTTCGCCGGCGACATTAATTATAAAATCGTTCTGTTTACCCATAAGGACGCTGATTTGCTGGAAAACCTATTAATTTTAGTGCTTGATTGAATCAGAACAATTGGGTACAATCATATTCATAATCATAATCATAATCAGATCCATTTTAAAAAGCCCGGGAAGAATGCGGTTTTTCACTGAATGGCAATCAATATGGCTATATCTTTATAGTAGAGTTAAAATTAAGTGAGACTTCTTGCATATTTTGATGGGGCGATATTATTTTGGGGTTCAATCCCCGACCATGCGGAGACTAGGCCTTTGTTGCCATTACAAAACATATTGTGTCCATGACACAAAGTTACTGTAGTACAGAACTGGCTTACTGGAAACTACAGTGGTCTGTTAATGGTAGAAGGACTTATGCCATTGTTGGCCGGGTTGTCAAATCTGCTTTGCACTAACTCTTAATACAAGGATGGCCCATTTTTGATGGTCAAATAAAAGCTTAGTTTTGTGTGTATTGATACAGAGATGCCAATCTTCCGATTTTAATCGGAAATCCGATTTGTTTACATTTCTGGGATTAAAATCCGATTTTTCTATATTTTTCAGATTTTTTTACTTTTTCCGATTTTTTATTGTTTGATGGTAGATTGAGATTTTTAACGGAATTCTTGTTTATCATAATCTGATCTCTCAGACTCTGATGCACTCAAAAGTACATCGGAACATCGGTATATTAAATAGGTTTGCGTACATCGCGATTTTGTATTTTTTTTTTTTTTTTTTTTTAAACATATTGTGTCCATGACACAAAGTTACTGTAGTACAGAACTGGCTTACTGGAAACTACAGTGGTCTGTTAATGGTAGAAGGACTTATGCCATTGTTGGCCGGGTTGTCAATCTGCTTTGCACTAACTCTTAATACAAGGATGGCCCATTTTTGATGTTCAAATAAAAGCTTAGTTTTGTGTGTATTGATAAAATAATGCATTATTTCTCCAATTCTGTGATAAGGAATGATATTTTGCAGTGTCAAAGGTAAGTTATGTTCAAATAACAAGGTTTAATGAAATAAATGCTGGTGTTTCATCCTGATACTTCGATTGAAACATCCAAGCTATCTTATATGTGAAATAATGTATTTTAGGTCAACATTTATTTACTAGCTACATTACTTTACATTGTATGAGTACCATACACTTTTTTACCTGTGGCCATTAAAATATTTCTCTTACCTCTCATGGTGAATGGACAGACCTAAAACTTTTAATGAGGTCTCACTTATTTTGAAATCTACTATACTTGTAACTTTAAAAGGGAGAGATTTTCTTTTTATGGGTGTTGTGTTGGCAATATTGATAGGAATGGGACAAGAAGGGGTATCAAAATTTACAGAAAAAAAACCAATCTATTTATATAATTTTGTTTTTGTGCATAGACAATGCTTTGTAACTTATGGGGGTATTAAGACATGCTGTGTTACTTTTTTTTTGGGGGGGGGTAGAATTAAGGAATTGATTAACAACCAGTGTAATCTTTGTATTGACATGGAGTTCTTATAAAAAGTCATCATAATGTATCTTCCCCATCTCACGCCTAGAAAACGAGAGGTCCTGGTTCGAGACCGTGTATTTAGTTCTGTGCTGGCCAGTTTCTCCGAGCTTCTGTATTAATATTTACCAAGTTACTTTCTCGGGTTGTATCATTTACTTGATCCTCGCGTGCATTGAATTGAGTTTTGCTTCGCCATAGATTCTGCTAGAATCATGCATATAAGGCCCTCCCATTCTAAAATACAAAAATATAATTACGGCAACTTTAAATCTGAAATAAAGACTGAAATACATTAGCGCTCGTTCACTGGTATCCACATAAACGCAGTCCTCTGTGGCTCAGTGGTATTTCTCACGCCTAGAAAGCGAGAGGTCCGGGTTCGAGACTCTGTGTTTTTCGTCTTTATTTAGCTCTGTATTCGCCAGTTTCTCCGAGCTTCTATATAATATTATTATTATTTGACATATTTTTAATGCTGCATCTTATGGCAATAAATCTGTATCCGATCTTGACAAGCTATTATTAATTTGTGGCTGTCTTTTACAAATGTGATGCCTTGTGGCTTTTTGGAACGAGTAATTGTAATTGATCTCTTATAATCACCTTGAAGAGAGTAGCAAGATATTCATGAACACCATACATATCAGTGTTGGCTACAAATATGATGTCCTCATAACAGCAAATACCAGAAACCGTGTATGGCATAAGGCATCGGCCATGGAGTGCGCGTAACCTATGTCCTGTGTTATCTACTATCTGGATATCATTACTCCCATCACCTATGATTATTGTGTCTTGTGATGTTGCAGCAAGGAAGTGGGGTGAAACACCCACTCTGATACTGTTAATGTGAGATCCATCTTGTCTGTGTTTACTGATATAGGTGTTGGGTCTTTGTATCTGGCCAACCAGCAGCTGCCCAGTGCCATCTATTGTTAGTCCTACTAGTACCGTGTACTCATCTGAAGGTTTACCTTCAGGCGATATTGCCAACCATTTATTTTTATACATACCCTTTGCATCATACATTTTACATACTGAGTGCCATCTGTCACATAGTAGAAGTCTTCAGCACTGACAGTGACATTCATGGAACTTGAAATCATCCTTGTTGTCAATCCTTGCTTAGTGTCGAGGCTGAATATGTAGTCGCCACCACTGTTGTACACATCTACACATTCATACTCAAGGTGTGCTACAGCAATGTTACCATTCGGACTGACTGCAATGCCCCGTACACTGTCTAGCTTACCAGGCCCATGTCGACCAAACTCATTCTCAAGCTCCCAGGGACCAGTAATCAATTGTTGTTGTAGCTGTTGTTGTTGTTGTTGCTGTCGTTGATGTATCGGTTCTTTCTCAGCAGAGGAAAGCTATTAAATAAGTAACACAAACATCAAAATTTTTCGGTGGATATTCTATACAAATATTTTTGAGTATCACAAACTCTCAGGGAAATAGTTAAATTCAAGAAAACATGTTCCTTGTTAAAGTTGCTCAGAATTAATATTTGAAAGTACTTAAAGGGTTTTTGATTGTCTATTTTAAGAATTCTAATTGTAGCACTGATGTTATGCACACAGTAGTTTTTAGCCACCAACCATGCTCCAGGAGCAGGTCTCTCTCACTAACCTCAAAGGGCAGCTATTGGTTTTTCTAATCTTTTTGGGGACTTGGAATTTAACCTGAAAAGATAATGAAATATTTATATATTTTAAAAGAAGTGGTGAGATTTGAACCCCAGATCACTGTATCATGCAACCTAACCATTAGATCAGCAAGGATTGGTGTGCCAGATTTGCAATTCTAATCCTTGATAGCATTTACAGAATAAATTGATACTGCTAAAATATTGTGATCAGCACTCAATATAATAAATTGAATGGAAATTGAAATCTAAATGTGGTAAAAATAGCTACATTGAATAAAGCAATAATAAATCTAGAAATGAGTGGAACTGAATCAGCTAAATTTTGGAAAAAAGCACTTATACAACCCTGGCTTGTTAGCTTAATTGGTAAGAGCGCCATCACTAGTAATACGGATGTTGCCGGTTCGAGTCCGGCCAAGCACGCACGTTTTTTTTTTCAACACTTGCATGCACTGGCCATCTCCAGGGAGATTAATAAATATAAAAACCAACAGAACTTTTGAAAAAAAAACTGCTTACTTGCAGTTCTTTTTGTTCCTTTACGACTTCTTTGAATATCTTGTAAATAATATATTCAGAAGGAAAGCAAAAGAGAGAAATGAAGAGGAAAGAAAAAAGATTAATGAATAGTAAAGCAAGGAAAGCAAAATAAACAAAATAAGAGAAACAAAACAAGAAAAGGAAAACAAGAAAATACCAAATGAAGGTGCAGCAAGCAAGCAAGAAAGAAGGGAAAATCTCTTAAAACTGAATCACTATTGTTGTTTTAATGGAGGGGTGATTTGGGTATAGCCGATTGTGAAGGGAAATGGTCTGATTACTTAAAGGGATAAGCAGTGATAATGCGAGAGAATAAAAAATGTGGAAATTTATTTTTTGGCTTATAAATCAAAGATAACTATGTACAACACTGTAGAAACAAAAACACCAAATAGTGAAAAAGTGATGTATTGGAGGAATTTTGTCATACCGTCTCCCGCAAATAGACATACAGCGTTGACAACTCAAAATCTACACTAAAACAACTGATTGTGGTTTACACCAGTATAGAATAAACAAAAATCAATAATATTTGTGTCTGTGGTCAAACTGTATGGGTCATGGTGCACAACACAAACGCTTATAAATCTGGGATATTCACACAGAAAGGTTTTTTTTATCTCAAATCAAAAGTTTGATGCACACGTATAGAAATGACAGAATCCGATAAAAAGTACTGCCTTGTCTTTAATACACAGAGTTCCAGCCAACCACTTGCAGGTTATGTTAACACATCTATGTGAGTGACAAAAATACAATTGTGATGATTTTTTCGATGTTTCGGATCAGCAAATCATTGCTTATCTTTTTAAATGTAATCAGACCGTGGAACTTCAAATGCACCATTGAAGCAAACTGAGGTGGTTTTTCATGAGAATATTGCGACCTGAGATGAATATTCTGATTGCGGCAGACTACTAATGGTTTGTTTTGTGATCAATAGATCTGACTCAACACATTTTTGTGATTTGTGCATTATGCTCATTTTCTCTGTGAATATCCTACTTACAGACGTAGAGATCTGATCTTTACAATAGCCGTTTAATGGCTAAGAAAAAAAAAATCATAAGGTATGCAAGAGCTGGGATATCTTTGGCTAATAATGGTACATGTTAACCTCAAAGAAAATCTTAAATCTACTTTATTGTTGGGTATCACAATTGATATATAGATCTGTTTGTTCCACTTGTCTGTAAGATTTTTGGATTGGGTTTTCTTGAGGTGGTTCGACTTGACATGGGAACTCCACTTCCATAATTGTCGATGTGGTCTTTGTATTATTTTTATATAGGTTATTTGCCATCATTTCCATTGGAAGGCAAGTCATCCTTCAGGGCATAAAGATTATTGCAAGTCTGGCAACGTTCAAACAACACTGTTAACATGAAATGGTGGGAAATATATTAATCTATATCAACCGATACCACTCAATCTCACAAAATCCCACAGCAACTGATTGAGAAAATTAGTAAGTCCAGGGGTGTAGCGATGACCATCATCAAACAAAGACCGATAGTGTGGCACGAAATCGGGCTGAGCATGACAGTAATGCCGTTTTAGAGCTAGGTATTCTGGGTCATGGGACTGGGGCCGGTAGGGGCCCCTTTTTTTTTGGTTTTTGTGGTTTTGAGACCTCCCGAGGGGCGTAATTTTACAAATTTTTCGGGGTGGGGTTATTGCCCGCTCTTCAGATTTTTGTTTCTTCTCATGAATATCTTACAAAACCAAAAAAAGAAAAACTCCATGAGCTGATTTTTTACAACACAATTTTTGAATTTGCATGGCAGTACCCTTGATATCTTTTGGACATGAAATTTTAATTTTAGAGGCTAAAACTTTTTGCAGTGTAAAAAAAATTCCAAGAATCTGTGGACACATGTTTATAACAAAATTCGTCCATAGTAACCCCTTCTTGTAGTGGTAAGGTTTCAAATAGGGTAATGTTTTTTAAAATAGTCTTGTGTTGAAAAGCTTGGGTTTGGGGTAGGGTAAGGTGCAGCTTCCAAATTGCCTGTTGTTGAATGACTAAGGTTGCGTGGTCGATGACCACAGTTCAGTCTAGTAATCTGTTGTTATTCTTTTTTCAAAATTGTCTTTACCAGTGATTAATCTAAAACAAAAACCATTAAGCATTCCAAGCTTTCGGCCTTTCTCAAGTTATAGAACTTTAATTATTAATTATGAGTGTGTGCGTTTATTTCGGGGTGGTCTCATTTGCCCTGTCTCTGGTATCTATGTGTGTTCCTACCTGATGTCACACGGTGCGACTGGTACTAGTTTGTTTCCCTATCCGTAGCACGCTAGGGCTGTATTGGTTCGATGTCTTTGCTTTCTTCATTTTTTATTTCCCACTACTACCGGTTGGCTCAAAATGCTACTAGTGCAATGCTTGGACCATCTTGTATATCGTATTTGTTCATTTTCATTGTGTGGTTCATTTTGCGGGAGATGTAGAGAACCGTCATGTGGTTTCCCTGTCAGTAAACTGCTCGCCAGTGGAGCTAATCTCTACACCACCAACACTGGTTTTTTTTCCAAAACATGAGATCATTTCTCAATTATAACCCATATTATTACTAGAACCCATCGCAGTCCTTTTTTTAAGGTCTGCCTTGACAATAGTGTCATTGAATTATTGAGATTTTAATAGTGCAAAAAGTACATCATTGGCTGATATGTGTAACAACGGCGTCCATGCGATGTCCAATGTCTGCAGAAACCCACAGAGGATCAAAACCACGGGCGCCCAACCATACCAAGATTGGTCTTAGCCACACAGACATAGACAGTATGGAAGTTGCTATATTTGTGAAAACAGGCACCAATGTCTGCTGACAACACATTGATGAGCTCGGCGCTGTCATAGTTTACATCCATTCTACAAACCTCCTCAGCAGACTTCACGCAACCCTCAAGTCAGCCTGGGAATCCCACCAAACTTAGCTTCTTGTGTAATTGGCGATTTTCAACAGGCCATGGTACGGCCAATGGGACTACAATGAAACGATAAGACAGAAAGCTGTCAAAGAATGGGATAACAGTCACCATCTATGGTCTGCCTTTCCTTCACGACCCTAAGCGCCGCCAATCATTTATGTACTTACCCGTGATAGGGAGGGTTGTCGAACGGGGACGCTGGGTCTGAGCTATCGTTAGCAAAAACATACTCGAACCTGGTGTAGCAAGATGTTCTGGATCCTGTTCCCCTAACTCAACATCGACCAATGGGTATCCAAGGTCAGTGCTTCAGTACTACGCAAAGGGGCAAAGTGCCTTTTCAAGCTTGAACTATAGGACAGCAGACTGGCAAGGATTCACTGATGTCCATGGAACAGAATGTGAAGATGATTGCTCCCTAAACCCC
Organism: Ophioderma brevispina; assembly: GCA_023653785.1. Taxonomy (NCBI): domain Eukaryota; kingdom Metazoa; phylum Echinodermata; class Ophiuroidea; order Amphilepidida; family Ophiodermatidae; genus Ophioderma; species Ophioderma brevispina. The sequence goes on along the minus strand of JAMKCH010036439.1, from coordinate 8,804 downwards.
ATAACTATGATCATTTTGCCCAACTAAGTGAAGCAAGAACTGCCCAGAGATTCATACCCCAGGCTGTAGTAGAATATCTACGGCCTTTTTCCATGTTAGTAATGTGCTGAAAATATCAAGAGTATACTACCATGTTTGAAGCCGGTCCTTTCTCAGCTAAAACATCTGCTAAGGTGAGTAAGTTTCAGAGAGGATCTCCCAGGAAAAGATCAAAACTGGCATACTTTAATTGGATCTACCGAGATGACCCATAACAGCAAGACATGGTCTACCATCCGAAAGCCTTCGAGAGGGATCCACATAACCTCCCACAGCAGTCAAATGTTACAGGACAAACCCACCAAATTGCCCACCAACTGCTTTATGGCAAGTGCAGCAAGAAGCCCAATAAGATCAAACCAGACCTTAAGAGGTTTTGTGACGACCCTGGTTTCACTTGCCCTTTCAACATGAGGAATTGGAATCCGGTATTGCTAAACTTCAACAGGAACGACATAGTCATGGCCATACTCAACTGAGCAGCCTGACAACTTTGGGCCAGTACAAAGATGGCTTCTTTGAGCTCTACAATTGCTGCCTTCATTTCCCACAGGTTCCCAAAGCTCTGGAGGAAAGCACACATGTTATGTGCACTCTGCTCCAAAGCCTGGGAAAGATCCATCTAATCCCAAGAGCTATAGACACATATCACTCCTCAGCCATACCTCCAAGCTCTTTGAACGTCTCCCTGCTTAAAATTAACCGTATGCACCTATTATAGACAACACCTCCTAGACAGAACAAGCAGGTTTCCGGCGTCGGCAACAAACTACTAGCCAAGTACTCAACTTACACACTGCAGGACGTGCTTTTTCAAGAAGGGTTTGGTTAACCGGGCTTGTGTTCGTTGATCTATCCGCAGCTTACGACAACTATTCCTCACAGATGCCACTCCGATACGATTGTGGAACTCGCCATGATATCTGCTTTGACTGAGGTAATCAAGGATTCGCTTATCAAACGATTTGTTTCTTTGTTCAGTAGGAGCAAAGAGCCAGTGACGTAAGCTCAACAATGGACTACCACAAGCGCGTGCTTGCACCTCTCCTGTTCACAGCACCCTTCGGGGTTCGGGGTTAAGAGTAGGCCCGCTGTCCCCCCTTACATGTCCTAAAAGGCGACTATAAGGGGCAAGTCTCTTTTTTTTTTTTGAACAAACGGGTTGTATTATATTGAAGGTTGTATTAGTTTCCTATATACTGTGATCTAGAGTACTTGTTACAAATAATATGATAATTTGTATACTTGTATAAGTAGTTAAAAATCTGTATGAGTAACAACGACCTACAACATCTTTTACATGTATCAATTACAATTTAACTATGGGCATATATAAGACCATCTTATTTAATTGTTACAATAGGGCTTTAATGTTTCAATACTGTGTTGCTTTATTGTGTTTTTAAAGGGGATCTGATGTGTTTATCGAGTACTGTAGTTGAAATGTTTTTCATGATGCATGGATGGGTGATGAACTTTGTAATCAGTGTATGATGTGTAGTACCGTAAATTTAAATTAGATTTCATCAGTGAATCTTGTGAAGCTGTGTTTGTCTATGTGAATGTTGTATTCAATGGCTTATTTTTTTATACAGGATGGTGATGATTGGTTCATCAGTGTATGATATGTATCTATTTACATTGTTGGTTTAACATATTGTTATTTAAAAAAAAAATGTTGTGATTGAATTTATTATGGTGTATGTTTTAAAATGATTTGAATTTAAAAGGGTATTAGTTTTTGTTTTTTTTTTTAACCACAATGACATGATATAACACAATTGTGTTGAGTGTCGTTAAATGTAATATAACTCACTCACTCTCCTGTTCAACATATTTACCAACGACCCCAAACCGAGGAGTGCAGGACTCATTGTTTTGTTCTATTGCAAGACGATATTGGAGTGGCGCACAAGATGCAGACTTCACCAGTTGGTTGAAGAAAGACTCTCCAAGCTTGGATGAATTCACTCCTTATTACGAGGAAGGAAAACCACCTACGTGCCAATCCATCAAAGACACAGGTGTGTGCTTTTCCATATAAGCAACCATGAAGCTAATGTCAGCTTTAATAAACCTGGTCTGGAACAACCCTAGAGCACTGCTGATAACCCTGTTACCTAGGAGTTCCTTGGACCGCACTCTCTCTTATTAGACCCCCATCAAGACGATTCTTGAACCAAATCATGGCACAAGATGGGTGCTCGCCACATACCATAAGATCGATGGCACTTGCCCTGTTCTACTCATGAGTTATGCTTGCCTCCCTGTATGGGAAGATCAACCCATGCCAAAGAGCTTGATCCAGCATTAAGTGCCTCTTGCCGGCTTATCAAAGGATGTTTCGTCCAATCACCCAACGGAGAACTTATACATCCTCGCGGCAAATTCTCCACCGACATCGTGGTCGAAGTGGAGCGAGCATGCAAGAGCGTTGCTGCCAAGTTATCCAATGTGAAGCACCCTATGTTGGACAGAGACCTGATGCAAACCGCCTCTTAATCCAGAGAGAGTTTCTTAAGCAAAGTCCAACCCCTCGGATCAGTCTTAAGGAGTTTAAGGAAGTACATTGTGGAAAGAAAGACTGCTTATCAACCAAGTAACAATTGGTATTGAACCTGGATGAGCATCTTCAACCAGGAGTGACTTCTCACTGGGCTGAATGGCAAGCCTAAAGAGTGAGAACCAGAACTGGCGGTCTAAGGTTTCCTGGCAGAAGTTGGGCTACTGGAACCAGAATCAGGACACTACCTGTGGTTGTGGAACAGCACCACAGACAATGGAACATATCGTGGTCTGCCCACTGCTAGGGAGCAAACAATGCACAAACACAAGGACCTTGCATGAATTCAATGAAGCAGCCAGACGTGTAACCATCTTGGAAAACACACTTTGGGCCACCCCTAGAGAGCATTTGGGTACTTAAAAATAGTTCAGTTGATTTCTGATTTGTAAGAAAATGTGTAATTTTAAATTTTTTAAACTCAAAAATGTAATTGATTATTCACAAACTCATTAAAATACTCCCCCCCAGAGTGGACCCCAGAAAAGCATTTTTAAAATATTTTAGGGATATTAAAAGAGTTTTATTTGAAGGGTCATTTTGCCCGGAAGGGGTCTAATACACAACCTAAATCACAAATATGAGATTACTAACCCATTAAGAGTGGAAACCCCCGGAAGAAAAAGAAAGAGAAACACTTTGGGCACATTTTTTTTAAATTTCGGCATATTTGCTTTTATTTTAAAAATTGTAACAATGAAACAATTACTACCAGTAACGCAAGATCAATGAATGCGGGATTTAAAAATAAGCATATAAAAAGGAAAGGAAACTATGCCTTTGTTTTCTTTATATAAGCACAATTGAGTGCTAGTGATAGCTGTTAAGACATAGCCTCTTTAAGAATTGCCTAAGATAGGAGATCTTTTAGCTAAACCTTTTTGAGCACTAACCTGCGGTGCCCAACAATTGCACCGCGGATAACGCTGTATCAAGATCTTCAATTCTTGTTCAGAATCCGGGGTCCAATTACGTGTGTGCACGGTTTATTGAAATGTACCTAACTTAAAATCCAAACCTGCCTACTAATAACCATTAGACACAGCTTAACCAGTCAATAGGATACTCTTCTCACCTTGGGACCATTCTAATCAGTCAGCTTTCCCGACAATAAATTATCTCTCCAGAGGAGTAAACCTATTACCGACTAGACCTTGGTGTTAGTCCTCTTGCAACAAGTCAACATAACAGCGAGCAATTGTGTTTTAAATTAAGAAAAAAATGTAAACACTGTTCACGATATTAAAAAAAACCTAAATATCTCTCAATTATGAATAATTCTGATAAATGATCCATCGTTCTTGCCACGAGGTATATGTAGGTAAGATTCAAAACACCCCGTTAAAAGAATAAGGAGTTTTGATAAGGTCTGGCTTGCTTGTTAGACTCCGACGCTGTCGAATCAACAAGCTCACCAGACCTTATCATACACACCATCATTTTCATAACGGTGTGCTTCACACCTCTTTTCTATTACATATTGTGGCAATTAAGATATTTTCACACATTTGGAATATTTGAAGCTATGTTTACTTATAATTCTGTACTTCAGAATGTTTTATCAATTTTCAGATATGTACATAGGAGATTAACCTACCATCTCCACACATGTTCTATACTAGGCCTCTTTTTCCAGTCTGTTTCCCAGCACTGTCTCATCAAAATCAACAAGAGTTGGGGCAATCTTTAGGAATTGGTGGTCTCTCATTGTTGTTACATATTCTCCAAATGAGGTTTGCAGGCTCCTTTGCATCTTCATGGAACATCTTTAGTCCATAGCTCCCAAACCACAACCCCCTATGCAAAGTATCATAGGTTTGGTGATAGTAATCTGGTCTTTCAAGTTCGGAGCATCCACTGATATGAGGCACTTCCTGTTGCCCTGCTGATAGTGGCATCGATATTTTTATTTTGCAACAAATTAAAAAGATAAAAATAACAAAATTAAAAATATTAATTTGGTGATTTTGAATATCTTTATGCACAATCTTCATTCTCTTCAGGTACTCTATTGTCTTGTGCTGCTTGCTAGTCCAGTCAAAGAACCATGCATGGCATTCCCTTCGATGTCATTTGAGGTATGACCTAAGGGAACCCCCTTCACAAAATTCGAGAACTAGGAAGAAATCAAGCTTATCCTCACAACCTAGGAGATTGACCATGTTTGGATGATCAAGTTGAGAGAGAATATGAACTTCATGTTTATCAGGCTTATTCACCGTTTGGCTGCTCTTCTAGTTTGTTCCCCCAACTCTTTGACCATCGAGCCTTGTATACCGAGCTGAACCCTCCCACTCGATTTGATCAACCGCTGAAGTTTCTTTGTGGGATTTTCACATATGTCATGGTTGACTAATTCTTGATGAGCTGGAGGACGAGGTGAAAAATAGTGAGGCTTAGATATCTATAGTTATGCATAGATAGAAATTCCATCTTAGCTATGTGCGGTATTGCATTGCCTTGCCTTAAAAAAACGCTGTTTTCGGAAATTAAAAATTACAAATAAAACAAAAAAAAAACACTGTAAAGCGTCGTATGGGAAACCTATAGTTCAATCATTTCGGCAGGTCGCCATAGTAACTCAGAGTGACTAAATAAGTCTAGAAGATCATTATATAATTAAGGATCAAATTTCATCACGTCTTTTTGCTAGAAACAATGATTATTACAATACGATAAATTGGCAACAATATTGCACTTTAACTGGAGCAAAAAAGAGCACCAATTTGAGGATTCCACCTTTGCGTTTCCCTTAAGGGGGGGTTTTAATGAACGTTTTTTAGTTTTTTTCATGTACAGTCGACACCGCTTAATCGGGACACCTGGAGAAGCGGAAAACTCTCTGATTAACCGGCTGCTCCCGATAAAGCGAAATGCGGAAGTCACATTTTGAACGTGTTTAGGATGGAAAAAAATAGTAAAACAGCGATTGAGTACACACAAAATGATGTTTGATAACCATGTTTAGAATGTTTTAATCACCATGGATGTTATTAAATGGATTAATGTACACAATGTAAAATAAAAGACGGAATACATAGTATTTCAATCCAACTGTACATAGATGCACCTGTTTTTTGTTATAGGCACCCCAAGCGGACACACGATGTGGTCGTTATACCCCTTGATTGTGCAATGATAAACCCCTCAATTTCTTTTTAATGAATCTTAAGTACAATTATGTTCTTATTTTGCAACCACTTGATCATTTTGATCTGTCAGAATAAAATCTGATCGTTAATTCATTTTCTTTTCATCACACGTTGTCATTCCGAACGTAAATTCCCCTTCCTGGTTATTTTTAGAATGTCGCCGTTTCACCCCAACTGACCAAATATCATTGCGCCATGATCAGAACGTGGCGGGATGATGCACTAAAGCTTGTCAATTGCGAAATTCCATGTATTAATTGAGCACGATTGTGTTTATTTCCACATGTGGAAATTCACAAATCCTCGTGATATCCACATGTGGAAATACACCGGTCCGCTTGTATTTCCACCTTGGATATTCACCGAAAAAATTTTACTCCGCATGTTGGCACATTCACCGTACCGCTGTATTGCCACATGTGATATTCACCGAAAAATGTGTATTTCCCCATGTGGTATATGTCACCGAAATGTGTATCTCCGCACGGTGGTATATTCCACAGATCTCCGTGAATTTCCACATGTGGATATTCACCTAAAATGTGTATCTCCGCACTTTGGTAAATTCACAGATCTCCGCGAACTTCCACATGTGGAAATTCCTTCACCGAAAAATGTGTATCTCCGCATTTTGGTATATTCACAGATCTCCGCGATTTTCCACATGTGGATATTCCCGAAAAATTTATTTCCGCACGTTGGATATTCACGATCCCCCGTTCATTTCCACATGTGGATATCACCGAAAAATGTGTTCTCCGCAGTATTGGATTGTTTTCATAAAAAGTAGTTCATGTTGGCCAATCCAGCCAGCACTGTTAAAATTGTCGAATGGAACTTTCGTGCGAACAGACAATCAAATCGAACTTCCATTGATTAAACTCAATTAAATGACAGTCAATAATGTCTTTCTTAAAACCAACAATAGCATCTCTCCTTAATTGACATGATTGACCACAGAGAACCCACAACGCATTCCCATAACAAAGATTACGACTCGCATGCCATACACATACTTCGCGCCTTTCACACAATGTCGACCATGGACAATGTCAATCAACTCCACGTGCTCACTTTCACGAGTTACTGTCATTCAAATATTTTTCCAACTATCTATTAGCTTACGATGTGGCTCTGTCAGAATAAGCGAAATGGTGTGAAAAAATATAAAAGTTGAAAAATACAATATCTTGATTCTACACTATTCCATATCTCTCCTTAAAGCCATTCTCATCGATTATTTCAAAATCTAAACAACGCGCCCCTATTTTCACCAAAGTCCATTTTTACACTGTTGTAATTGGACTTATTGTACGAAAGATCCCTGTAAGTGGCTATAAGCGTAACATGCCGTATTTGTCAATAAATTATGATTTTATGCGTTGTTTACTAATAAAATCCGGGATCATACTTTCTCTGGCTGAAAAACCGCCGAAATGACATCTTAAAAAACTGCTTTCAAATCCTTAAGTGTTTTTTTTACAGAACGCTTATGTAAAGTCTCATGTAACCTAACATGCTAGTTGATACAAAATGGGCATTTGGAATTTATAGAAAAAAATACTGAGTGTGGTTCCACATGTGGAATTCACCGAAAAATGTGCCATCTCCGAAACTTTGGTATATTCGCCGATTCTTTCGAATTGCCATATGTGGATATTCACCGAAAAATGTGTATATCCGCCCGTTGGTATATTCACCGAGCTTCGTTAATTTCCACATGTGGATATCCACCGAAAAATTTGTATCTCGCATATTGGATTGTTTTCTAAAAAAGTAGTTCATGCTGGGCAATCAAGACCGCAATGTTAAAAATTGTAATGGACACATTCGTGATAACAGCCAATTCAAATCGCACTTATTAATTTAAACTCAATAAATGATAGCTCAATATTATGTTACTTTCTTAAAACCGACACTAGCAATCTCTCCTAATTGACATGATTGATCACAAGAACCCAAACCTATTTCCCTAACAAAAGATGTACTGACTCGTTCATGCCAGCACATACCGATTTCGCGTGCAATTTACACATGCGGATATCCACGAAAAATTCCACAAACCTTGGATATTCCCGATCCCCCGTGATTTTCCACATGTGGATATTGACCAAAAATGTATATACCAGCATTTTGGTAATTCACCCGACTCCGTTTAATTTTATTGCAAAGAATAATGAGAGGTCCACCCACAATTGCGGCTAGTAAACCTGATGTGTTTCTTAGCTTACGGTGTAACTTAACATGACGGCACTTTTTAACGCTCGGAATTGTAAGCAGTTTCACATATTTATTTTATCCAACATCAAGCATTAATGTGGTACAGTACTATCATAGAATTAAAAAATGCGTCTATATATAACAGTATAATTAATTGCTTAAGTAAATATAATCGGTGGGTAGCAGTTACCATCAAAGTCCATAGTAATAGCATATAAATGCCAGATGAAGGACGATAGAGATGGAAGTGCAGTGCCCTCGAATAAGGTTCGTTAAAATACTATCAAATATACAAGAACAGTTACATATAAGAACTTGTTTGAACCAAATTAAAATAGAAGTATATTAAGTTCAGAACAAGAAAGAAAACAAGGGTGCGAAAAGAAGAAAGGAAGATGAAGAATATAACGGCGAAGACTAAATAAAGGTAGAGACAGCTAGATAAAAATTATGGAAATGATGATATTAAGGATGAAGCAATGATGATAAAGGGATGGATTGGGGTCATGTTTTCGATGGTTTTGATTTAGGTTTACTACTGCAAAAGGAATGTCAGCATCCTCTAAATGCTTGATATATGTTAGTTGACTTTAACAAAATAAACACGAAATAATTCAAAAATCTTTGTTTGGGAAGGGATTTATTTCAGTTCACACATTAAAATTTGTTTTTCAATTGCACTTTTCCGTTTTTGCAGTATATCAATAAGGTACTGTATATACTCTTTTCAGTTATGTTTGATAGGTTATGCATAAATAAAATGAATCTTGTATGTCGGCCATTTCATGACATCCACGCGACATCAATCATCTATTGATGACACAGGACGT